>JAODXP020008043.1:0-83407 GCA_027497455.2 Sardinella longiceps | reverse complement strand
ACTGACAGCAGGTTCTGTGTGGGTTTTGTGAAACTTGCCATTTCTGTCTGCAGTTCTCTGAAGAAATGCACAGCTGAACAGCAGAATGACAATTGGTGTTTTTAACTGCTTGACTGTCCACAATAGAAGAGTGGGTGGGACTATGACCTGAATGGTGATTGGATGGAATAAGGGTGGGGGAAGTGTGAGCTTAATGATGATTGGACGACACAAGGCAGAACGAGGTGTGAACTTGTCGATCACTGGGTCGTTTTGGGGGGAAAAAATAGAATCTGAACCAAGGAGGTTATATATAAACTGGAGACAATGACTAAGTCTCGCCCTCTATAGAACTAAATGGCCGAGGCCATTGTGAACACTGGAGGTAACGCACCAAGGCCTTGCCCATGCTGCCCATGCGCAAAAGTTCCAAAGTTGGAAATGACGCATGGACTCACGTTGAATCTCTTTGTAAAAACAGTAGTCCTTCAGTCCAGACGGTGGTGATAATGCACCTAGTTTGTTTGCCATACAACACGAGGAAGAAAGTTCTGTCGACCGTGCACAAAGTTTTATAGCATTCATGACAGTACACTTTTTTTTTCACAAGCTCCTTAAGAAATAAGCAAAGAGTAACCAGAGATAATTAAATATTACTTTTACTCTCCCCGGAGAAATAACATTTCGCATGTAACCGCCCACGAACATATAATACATGAGTGCTTGTGCCCAGCATGACTCTCGTGCATGAGCTACCATGGTTCATAGGTAGGCTGCATTGCGACTCCATTCTTAAAAATGGCAATGCTAACGTGCCGCCGCTAATCTGCGCGCTCTTGACCCCCTGGTCTGAATTAACGTGAGATCGACGTTACCACTGATTCTTCAGAAGCCAGATATGTTGTGGTAATTCATGTCTATGGGAGCAAATTGGGGTCATCCGAGCTAGCAGCCACTAGCCTGGCCACGCCCTCCTAGTGAGCTGCCACCCTAATCACTGCCAGCTGGCGCCTCAAGCAGTCACCCTCCTTCGATGCAAAATCCAAGTAAAGCTAGATAGCGCAAATTTAATTTTTTTATATGAAGTGAAGTTTGGAGTAACTTTGAGCTTCGTCAAAGGTGTAAGCTACAGTTTTCAAACTACGAGGTGCCCGAGTAACTCCAACATTAAAGTGGAACTATGCAAGACCGATTTTTACTCGGTTTGTGCTGGGTTTATGCTCACATTTTTCACCACAGAGCTCCTTCTTGCAGGCATCCTTTTCCCAAAAGCTTCAGAAAAGCATTGCTAACCAGTTAACAACTTGTTGTTTTCAATATAATGGCTCAATACCAACCAAGTTAGCATATATGCGTTTGGGGAAAAGACCCAAGGACCGGCTGTCATGCGCCTTCGTTTCCTCGGCTTGAGTTTGCATTTTACCGGTAGAGTTCGCCCTACAGCTCTCAAAAACTGTGCCACGGTCTGCGGCACTAGTCTTTGCATGTTCAATTTCTACGCCGAAAGGAACTAGAGGGAGGTGGAACAGTTATCAATCGACCTAAAATGTGTTGTAGAATCATCACAATGGCTCTTAAGTTGCTAAATAAAAGGTAAATTGAGCAAAAACTGTTGAATAGTTCCCTTTTAAAGGAAAGTACCGGAGTGAATTCAAGCATAGCCCTATTGAAAAATCTTGCTAAATGTGCTAGTTAACGAGTGGAACAAAATAATTTGGTACAGCATGGACCGGATGCGAACGCAGAAGCGAACAGGAACTTTACACTGAATCAGTTGGACCTGACTGGAAACCGAAAGTAAGATCTGAGGTTACATTGACTCAATGTTAAGTGTTTTGCGTTCGCGTTAGGTCAATGCTGTTCCAAATTGTTTAATTTCATGCAAAATATATTGTTAGAAGGCTCGTGCAGCAGGGCTATGCTTAAACTTTCTCCGGACTTATACTTTAAGCCTGTGTATAGCCAATAGGTTAACTAGCTGTGTTCCCGAGAGGAGGGGTCAGGTGCAAGTGAACTATGTGTCATTGACTGTGCATTGTCAAAATGTTTTGTTTACAGTCCAACAATGGCTTCGCCACAAGATGGCAGCCTACACAAAACACTTGTCGGATTTGTCTATACTGACACAGCACATGCCCAGCCAAGCAGTGATTACCCATGACCACCGGTACCAAGTGAGTTACATTTTGATTTTAGAATCAAATACATTTACAGGTACAGTACAGTATGTTAGTGTTACTCAAAGAGTGAATGTGTGGGTGTGTGCTGTATCTGCGAACACACACACTCCTTACAGCAGGGGTGTCAAACATACGGCCCGCGGGCCGCATCCTGCCTGCCAGAGGTTTTAATCTGGCCCGGGCGTAGAGAGAGAAAAATTATGAGCGTGTCAAAAAAAAAAAAATCAAGTCTCTAGCCCACTCCTGTGCCGAGCTATGATTTTTAAAAGAAATAACCGAGATACGCAATTCCGCCACTGGGGGCGTACATTTCATCCGAGCACATCAGTTTGACTGTTTTCTCAGTGAAATTGCGGTTGTCTTACCATACCACACTGAAGTGCGGTGGTTAAGCTGAGGTGCCGTACTCAAGCTTCTTTGAATTACGCGGGGAAAATGGCCAATTCATGGAGAAAAAGGGCAGGTCAGTAGGAGAATTGGAATGTCCTGAATCTGTTAGGGATCTGTCGTTGACAGCATCTCAGTAATCTTAACACGAAGGTGCAGGGTCACCATAGAGTAGTCACACAGTTTTGCAACCATATGCGCCTTCAAGTTAAAGCTGTCACTGTGGGAGACGCAGCTCTCCAGCGGTGGCACCTCTCAAATCCCACTTCTCGCAACAATGCGTGCAAGCCAACCTTATTTGGATTAATACTGATATCGATGCTCTGATGAAGGCCAAAATATGCCAAGTGCGTGGAATGATATGGAGATGTGAATCTCAAGCCAGCAGTGGGGGAGCGCGGGCGCAACATAACGTGAGGCAAGCACAGAGTTTTATGCACGACTTTGTCACCAAACCCCACCCACTGCTCCATCTGAACAAGAAGACATGTGGAGTATTTTCAAATGTTATTACAGTTATTCAGAATATGCAAGAATTGTGTTTTGGCACCATAAGTAAACGTTTTCATGTTGTTTAAAAATGAAAAAAAAATGGGCCATTAGTGTTCATAACATTCTATTTTTTTCTCTTTAATCTGCTTGTCGATATTGTTTTAGTGGGCAACAAGCACAAAGGCCTAGTGATCCAAATACAGTTCAGAACAATAATAATGATAATAATAATAATAATAATGATACAAATACAAATATTTATTTGTAGAACTGCCATGCACAGCACGTTTGATACACTTTTTATACAGCTTTTTCCTGCCTGCTGCTGCTACATACTGTACATATATGCACTTTTATTATTACCTCCGCCAAGGAGGTTGTGTTTTGCTTGGCGTGTGTGTGTGTCTGTGTGTGTGTGTGAGCAACATAACTCGAAAGGTACTGCACGGATTTGGATGAAATTGATGTGTGTATTGGGACAAGTAAGAAGTGATTCGATTTTGGTGGCAATCGGTGATCCAGAACACCAACTGTGACCACATTGTCTTGGCGGAGGTTTGCGCTCTCTGAGCGCGTTGCTAGTTTATCTACAAGACTGCCATGCACACCACACTTTGCTGCATCTCTCTGCCTGCTGTGTTCATTATGTAGGTCACTCTTCGCCAACTCCGGATATCAAAGGAACGCCTTCTGGCTGTCCCAGCACCTCGCACAAGACAATCCAGACTCTTTTCTTGTGTTGTTCCACGCTGGTGGAATGACTTACCGAGCACAATCAGAGCAGGGGCGTCCCTCTCTGTATTCAAGAAACTCTTGAAGACCCAGCTCCTCAGAGAACACCTCTTGTCCTAGCAGTACCTCACTCTAAAGACCCATGTGATAATTTCTTTCTAGCACTTCTATGTAGCTTAATTGTTAATCCTTGTGTAAGTCGCTTTGGATAAAAGCGTCTGCTAAATGCATAAATGTAAATGTAAATGTATATTTATATATTTATTGTATTTATCTACAGAACTCTGCAATATAAATGCTGCCTGTGTGATTGAGAAAGCATTTGTCCATCAAAAAAGATCAACAATGTCTCCAATCTCTCCCTGCTTTTCACTTCAAGGGCCCTAATGAAATTGTCTTAACACACACACACACACACACACACACACACACACACACACACACACACACACACACACACACACAGGGATAGACACACATATTCAAAGATGGCATTGGGCTATAGTACACACTTTTCATAATCAAGAAGAGATATCTGATAGAGTTTGGTTATAGAAGGGATGTTTGAAACCAAAGAAGATCTGGCATGTTGTTGGGCACTATTTTTTCTGGGACACATATCCTAATCTTAAAATTAGGATATGTAATAAAAAAACAAGGTTTAGACTACGTAAAAAGGCTACTGACCACACTGGTTATATATTTGTGGAAGATTGTTATGCTGACGAAATTGTGTCTTTTATTTTGACACGCCTCAGACGGCTTTGTCGTTTCTGACTTCACGAACGTCAACAACAAACGCATGCCGCGCGCAGTGTCCACGGTGGTTGTGAGAGGAATGATCCGCTTTCGATAGTTTACGCACCCTAACCAAAGTTGTAAACTTTTTAAAATCACAGAAGGAAAAGAAGACGGCTGTAAAGTTCGAGGTCGTGAGATGCACTGATACTGACCGACGGTTAACTTAACGTTACCTGAGAGGATTCAACGTTACTGTGGAGCTGACTGGTTGCAAGGTTGGCTATCTCCGATGAAAACTTCTGCTGTAACGTTGACGTTAGCTTTTAGAGCAGACTGATTTCTGAAACTTCTTGTACCTCATGTAACGTTAAGTGAACGTTAGCGAAACATTGCAAAGCTAGGTACGACGATGTTGTCCGACCATAGACTCGTATTATAACGTTAGCCCCGTAATTTGAACGAAGTAACGCTACGAAAATTAAAGGCAATGGTCTCTTTGAAGCAACGAGTAGCATGTTAGATCACACTTTTGTTTAGTCAAACAAGTATCCAAACTAACTTAGCGCCAGAGGTGTCATCGTCTGTTTTGAAAGAAGCATTGCCAAACTTTTTTTTTTTTTTTTTTTGCAATAAGCCTACAATGTGTTGCACATACACATAGGCATGTTACAAATAAAGGTTTTGGGCGTGGATATGCACTTTTATTGTGTTAAAATTTTTGGGGTGATGTTATTTTGTTGAGGTGGGCAATTTCCGCTTTACTTCCGTGTAACCCCTGCTTATTTTGTATTCTGATTAGCATTGTCACATCAGCATGTCAGCTGCTAAGAAGAAGAAGGAACAGCGGCTCGCTTCTCAACGGCAAATAAAAAAAACACCAACAACAACAACCCCACACTGTTGTGTACCGCTGTGTGACACCGTGTCCTAACTGAACGCGATGCGACTGCATTTGTGCGTCAGAAAGAGTTCCATTACTTTGTTTTCTATTGGAATGTCCTAACTGAATGCTATGCGATGCGACGCGACTAGTCGCATTGCTACGCGACTTTTTAGTCGCGCTGTCCGTTTCTATTCCAGTCGCGCAAGTCGCGTTGCTCGGCCAGATTGAATAGAGAATCTTATCGAATAGAACGTCACATTTAACGCATCCTATGTAGACAGTGAAAGTCAATGCTACACGACAAGCCGACAGTCGCTTTCAGTTAGGACACGGTGTGAGGATTCCTCAGAGAACAACCCCCAGATTAGTTATCACCGCTTCCCAGCTAACGCTGAAATGAAATCAAAATGGCTCCGGGGGATCCTGCGGAAAGACTTTGTTCCCTCGGCGGGGAGTCGAGTTTGCAGCCGGCACTTCCTCCCCGATGACTTCATGACTAGCGCAGGGCCAAGGCTTCTGAATAAGGGAGCCGTTCCTCGCCTGTTTGAGTGGAATGATTACACGATATCAACAGCTGCTCAGGACGGTGAGTTGAGTCTACTAGGGGTGAGACGATTAATTGTAATTGCGATTAATCGTGATTAAATATGTTCCTATTAATTACTCATCTGAATAAGGGCGTTGTTCCTCGCCTGTTTGAGTGGAATGATTACACAATATCAACAGCTGCTCAGGACGGTGTGTCTAGCCTACTAGGGTTGAGACGATTAATTGTAATTGTGATTAATCGTGATTAAATATGTTGCTATTAATTAATTGAGAAGGTGCCTTTAAGTCATGATCATTGTATTCATCATAATATATTACCAGAAAGTCACTACACATAATGGGCTGTTTATCTTTATCTCTCTCTCTCTCTCTCTCTCTCTCTCTCTCTCTCTCCCCCCCCTCAGGTGAGGCTGGCGAGTCATTGCTGTTGGAAGATCATACGTACTGTATGTCTCCGGCGGTGGCCCATGAGCTGTGGAACACACACGAAGTGCTGAAGAAGAGAGTCAAGGAGCTCCGAGAGCAGCTGGAGGCCTTGCAGCTGCAGCAACGCTGGGGGCTCCATCGGCTGGTTGGGTCCGATGATGATATCCGATTTTATCTAAGGTGGGGTTGTAATTACTCATCGCTCTCTGTGTGTGTGTGTGTGTGTGTGTGTGTGTGTGTGTGTGTGTGTGTGTGTGTGTGTGTGTGTGTGTGTGTGTGTGTGTGTACCTGTGTGTGTACCTGGTTTTGGCTGTGGTTGTGCAGTCTAATTGTCTTGTGGTTAGGATATCAAGTTTTACACAAGATGGGTTTGTTGTTACTTATCTCTCTCTCTCTCTCTCTCTCTCTCTCTCTCTCTCTCTCTCTCTCTCTTATATATATATATATATATGGGCAATTCCAGCGTTATGGACGTGACATTTTCGTGCATTATTGATGAACAAAAGGCCACATAACCTCCGCAAACCTAGCAGTATTTCACATTTTTTTTTCATATTCTTCTGCAAACTCCATGGCTGAATACAGGCAAACAGAAAAAATTAATATCATGATTTGCATCATAAGAATATGAGCCTTTCAATTTGCGTTATGGACGTGACGAAAAACGGACAAACTTTTGAGAGAGCGTAGTTTTTGCTGTGAAGTGTGTGAAATTTCTAGAGAAATGCAAATATTACTACATTCATACCAAACAGGACACCTCAGTAAAGACAGAGAAAGACTTAATTTCAAATGTAAATGTAAAAAAAGTTGGTTTTCATTAGGAGACATGGCGTTATGGATGTGACGTTATGGACGTGACGTCTGGAAAAACCCTCCAAAACGATACAAAACAATTGTGAACGGTGGATTTTAACCTGTAACAAGAGAAATAGTAATATAACAATGAAAAATAACTGATACCATTGCAGCTTTGTGTGTGTTATCACCCACTTATGCCCATTATAAGCCCCTCCATAGACTTACATTATAGCTGAATAGGGTAAAAATTTTAACAAACAGATATCCTTTCGAAACTTGCTCAGTTGAATATTTACATCGAGACAATACTTTTTTGTATTGGAAGTTTTCTGAAAGAATTTGTATGTCCATGTAGGTGAGACTTAAAGTTTTAAGGTGAGGTTTACTTTTTCGTGGAATTGCCCATATATATATATATGCAGGGAGTGGCATTTTTGTAACATTTCTCTCTTTTCACTTTCCAACCGCTCAAATATGATCTCTGTAGACACTTCAACATATTAACCTGATGTTGGGGCCCTTCTCTTTATCATATGTTTTATTTGGAGTCATACGTTTCATTAGGTCAATTTTATGGACATTTTAAAAAATGAGAGGTTACCAAAATGCCACATGTCATATATCCATCATTTCTGAAGTGATTTGAAATGTTTTTACATATTCTAGACCTGGTTTGGAGCTATATCTTGTGTATAATAATTCCCTCCTATTCACTCCAGTTTTTGATTTTTGTCAAAATATTTGACCGATAAGAGCCCCTTGGATTGTATATGATCACTGGCATTGCCCCTTTTAAACTGCATGGTTCTTTGGAAGTTGCCAATTTCTGGGGGAAGTGATTTTTTCTCATATTCCTGTTGTAGGGGTGGCCCATAATACCCTCAATCAGTTTCAAAAAGATTGGTTTAATTTTAAGAGATTTATTTACAATTTGTGTATTTTGCTGACGTTACCAAAATTCCACAAATTGCCAAATGTGAAGTTTGTTGTACAGAGCCTTGCCAAAATAAAATCTTTGTTATTTTCTTTGTGTAAAAGTGACAATCAGTACATTACTTAGTAACCCAGTGGTTTTTTAGCAAAAATTAAAAATTTTGAGATGTTTATTAAGAATAGCAATCTATTGTGGCATGTTGGTAACGTCCCTTTATTTTGTTAATATTCTACTTGTACAACAGCACAGAAAAAAACTCTCACCATATTTTAGAACAATATTATATGATATTTATTTTTATTAAGTAGAAATTCAGAGAAACTTTTACTAAAGGAGAAAATTTAACTAATAACACATTTTTGTGGCATTTCTGCAACTTTGCCTTGGATTAGGTTTAGACAGAGAGTAATGATTTTTCCCTAAAGTGATATCTTTATGGAAAAGTATCACTATAATTTTAAACAATAAAGTGGTACATTTCATGCTGTTGATAGACTTTATAGAAAATGTCTCAGAATAACGTGATTACAAAGTAAATATGGGTCATTCCACGCCAAGTCACCCAATTTTGAGAAATTTTCCCAGTTCATGCCATGGATTTTTTGAAAAAAATCATGCCCTTAGTCCAATCCGTTTTCTGCTGTCCTGCCAAATCTCAGAGTTGTACTCCAAACCGTTTTTGAATAATAAAATGATGAAATATAGCTGTATGGGAAAATGTGACTCCCTATGTTAAGCCTTTCCCAATAAAGGAATTTCACTGGATAAGGCTGTAATTTTCACCATGTTTAGATATTACCCTATTAAGCATTTTATAGATGGATTTAATTTGTTTATATGTACATCATAGGTATTTTGGAATGAAATGTGAGTATATGCCCAAACGTCAAATCAATCACTTTCAAAATTCAACATTTCAGTGAGGTTTCACTTTTCAAGTTTAAAATTTTCTGGAAACGCAGTTTGACCACTGATCTTTTAGTAAAAAAAATTGAAAATGTGTGCCATAAACAAAGAACAAAATACAGTGGCTCAAACATGGCCACTTGCTGCAATAAGGTATTTTTGGCCAACTTTGGACTATTGTTTTTCATAAAGGGAAATGTCCGATGCCTTCCATTTTTTTCCTGAAAAAGATCATCTTTTCCTCAGAAACATACTAAAATTTCAGAGATGTGTTACATCCCATTCTTCCTATTTAGATTTTGTGAAGACATCAAACCTATCTATGGTGATTGTCATTTTCCCTGGGTTGCCATGGGTGTTTGTTTACACAAACCATGTGCTTCTTTGTTGATATAGCCATGTGCTCTTCCCACTGTGACATTTAGGATTTTTCTTCATCTTGTGACTCCCTTTTTCGGGTTAGACAGAAGACCATGGACAGTGTCTAGGTCCTCAGAAAAAAATCTTGAAGAAAATCACAACATATTGACATGCTATATGATATTAAATATCAACAATGTGGCCAGTTCATGCCGGAATGTAAATTGTATTACCATTATCTTTATAATAGCATTTGAATTCTGAAATATGTCGAAATGAAAGGCTATATAAAGTGATGCGGGACAATGTTGATCTATCTTGTTTCTATTACTTATTGTTTAAACTAAGTATTTTAAACTAATTTAAACAAATGAAACGATTACATTGTGAGTCAATTGCAAGGCAAATCGTCCTAAGTCAGATAAGAACTATCATTCATCAATCATAAATAAAACAAAATTGTATTTTCTTTTAACATCAGTATCAATTAGCAATGCTAACTGCATGCACTGCTTGATATGAGGCGTGTGTGATTTATTTTAGGTACCTGCCTAACAGCATATGTATACTTAGCTATGTTTCTGATGTGCCACATCCTCTAAACAAATGTGTCGGGCTTCTCAATCATGGTTGCCTTTCTCAGCCACACCTGGCTATAATTGAGGTCAATTACCCATAATTCCATAGCTAGACTGGTGATGTTCAAACCACCCAAGGTTTGTGTTATGTGTTATGGTAATTTTCACTTTAATGCTAAATTTCAACAAAAGTGAAAATGACGTGTGTAGGCTAACTTTGTTAGGGAATGTGAGCATGAACACATGGAGTATGGTAATATTGCATGTTGAAACCCTTACTGAGTACAGCAGGAAATGGTATGCCACAGCATGTGAAACATCTGCTGAGAGATGAATCATGCTGGTCAGTCAACCTTGCTGTAATGCAAGTCATTGATTGGGACACTTGCTTACTCGGAGCATGCATTGCTTGTCAAATGTAAAAATTGTCATCAATAATGATAGTGATGCTGTTTAAAAATCATATGCCTTCAAGCAAAGAAAGTGACACGTTCAGGGCATTTTGAACAATTTTTTCCTTGGCAGTTTAGTAATACTAATATAATTATTTATCATGCATTCTTTGAACAACACATTTGGATTTGATGGGAGAGTGGGTCTAATATTACGTCCCTGCTTTTATGAATGATAAACTTCTGAAGTTGGATAAAAGAAAGTGCTCTCTAGTTTTTTTGTATGTGGATGTAAATGTTAAAACAGATTCACAGGCATTATCAGATCTGATGGCGGGCCGCCAAAAATGTTTTCGTGGGCCGCCATTGGCCCACGAGCCGCACTTTGAGAACCTATGGTGTAAGGAATACACAGGAAATTGACTATCACCAAAGGTATGTTTGATGACTTTAGAAAATCATGAATGGGGTAACGAGACAGAACACATCTCTGAAATTTTGATATGTTTCTGAAAAAAAGTCAATCTTTCTCAGAAAAAAAAATGGAAGGGATGCGACCTTTCCCTTTATGAAATATAGTGGTCTAAAGATGGCCAAAAAATGTCTTTTTTAGTCAGAAGCCATGTTTGAGCTACTGTATCTTGCTTATAATTGCATGCAAACATGTTCTACTCACAGCATTTGAAGAATGTGAGTACCACTGCATTCTCAGAAAGTTTTTGTGGCACAATGTTGAAAATTCAATGAAATATTAATTTGGAAATATGAACATTAGACATTTCAGTATCAGAATTCATTTTCCACCATAGCTCGCCATATTCTACATAAAACAAGCAAAAGTCAGACTAGAAATCATTGTTAGGGTGATACCTTGGCTTGGTGAAAATTACAGCTTTGTCAAGTAGAATTTCTTTATTTGGCAAGGGTTAATGTAGGGAGGTGGTCTTGCCTGTACTGGCATATTTCAAAATTTTATATATAAAAAAGTGTTTGGTGTACAGCTCTGAGATTTGGCATGATGACACTACTTATACTGAAGAATGTATGTAATTTTTTTCAAGAAAATCTATGACATGAACTGGGAGACACTAGTTGAGTTGGCATGGAATGACCCAAATGTATTTTGTGGCATTTCGGTAACATGGCCTAGGGTTAGGTTTGGCCAAACTATGAACACAGCCCAAAAAACATTTACCTCATCTGATCACATACCTCATTGACAAGTGCTGACAGTAGATTTTTGACAATTCTAACAATCTATGTTCAAAATATAGACATTTTCATTCATATCTGAATGAGAACGAATGGAAAATATGACATGTGCTTGCTTTCAGCCTGCATATCATTACTGGAGAAGTTATTATGAACAATATCATGGCACACTTTATGTTGTTGACAAACTTTATAGAAAATGTCTCAGAATAGGGTGATTATTAAGTAAATATAAATTTTGTGGCATTTCCGTAACATTGCCTAGGGTTAGGTTTGGCCAAACTATGAACACAGTCAAAAAAACATTTAAATCATCTGATCACATACCTATTGACAAGTGCTGACAGTAGATCTTAGACCAGGGCTATTCAATTAGTTTTCCAAGGGGGCCACATTTAGAATCCAAGAACTTGAGCGGGGCCGCAAACTTTTCGCGGTCACCATTTTCAAATAATCAAATCGCAACACATTGATTAAAATGCATATTTGCTTTGATTTAACAATAACTTTGCATGTTAACAATAGCTACAAAGTATTTATTTACAAAATTTAAATTTTTAAATTACCAGAACAGAATATTTTAATATTTTAATATTTTAATACCATAACTTTGTTTTTAAAGTGAATTGTTCATCCCTAAATGTCCTATTACAGAACTTATTTTGCACTCCAACAGGTAGGCTAAAAGAAAATTTTTAAATAACATGTAAACACGCAAGGACTCTAATATAAGTACAGTTTTCATAAGAGGAAATGCTGCATCAATAGACCAAACTGGCTTAATAAATAAATAGGCTGCGCAACAGCGCCAAAATCCTCTGGTGGTCAAACCCGGAATTACATGTACTTGCTTAGAATCGCCATAGAGAATGAACAGTGGAAAACAGCTTAAAAAAAAATATTTCCTAATGTATTAATGCCGCTTAAATTGACGTAGTTTGGGGACATATTATCTATTTATTAATATTCTGCAAATTATAAGGTATATATTAAGCTTTGGAGACCGGTGAGAATATTTTAGTTTTAAAGGTGATGAATCACGTTGGCCGTATCTGGGCCGTGTCCGGGCCGCATCTGGGCCGCGTGTGGGCCGGATGTGGCCCGCGGGCCGCCATTTGAATAGCCCTGTCTTAGACATTTCTAACAATCTATGTTCAAGATCTAGATATTTTCATTCATATCTGAATAAGAACAAATGAAAAATATGACACGTGCTTGCTTTCAGCATGCATACCATTACTGGAGATGTTATTACTATATTTTTGAACAATGACATGGCACATTTTATGTTGTTGATAAACTTTATAGAAAATGTCTCAGAATAGGGTGATTACTGAGTAAATATATATTTTGTGGCATTTCCGTAACATTGCCTAGGGTTAGGGTTGGCCAAACTATGAACACAGTCCAAAAAACATTTACATCATCTGATTACATACCTAATTGACAACTGCTCACAGTAGATTTTTTGTAATTCTAACAATCTATGTTCAAGATTCTCATTCATATCTAAAGCAGAACAAATGGGAAATGGGACATTTACTTCCTTTCAGCCTGCATAACATTACTGGAGAAGGTATCATGCATACATCCATCAATCAAATCTCCAAAATGAGAGCTTTCCAGAAGTATATGCTTATGGGAGTTAGTTGTTCCTACAAGTTGTCCCCTAAAAACTGACAACTATGAGATGAGATTTTCAATCAGCAAGCACCACACAGCGTTTGGGTTCAGGTTTTTGCCAGGTGGATTGAAAGGCCATGGCTATACCATCAATAAACTCTACAGAAATGGAGCTTCCCAGAAATAAATGATTTATGCCAGTTTTGTGTTCCTATCCAATGGATGTACCCTAAAAACTGACGACTATGAATTGAGCTGGCCAATCAGCAATGCCCACTTACAACGTACATGTTCAGATTTGTGGCAGATGACATGGTAACATGGAGAAATATTTAAGATCAATCAATTCCACAGAAGTAGAGCTTTCCAGAAATGTATGATTTATGGCAGTTAGGTGTTCCTATCCTGAAGTTGTACCCGAAAGACTAACAACAAGAAGTTGAGATGTAATGACAGCAACGCTTACAACGCTTGGGTTCAGATTTTTGGCAGATTACCTAGTTGAATATGGCTATACATACCATCAATCAACTCCACAGAATGAAATGTATGATTTATGGTAGTTAGGTGTTCCTATCCCAAACTTGCAGTCTAAAAACTAACAACAAGAAGTTGAGATGTAATGACAGCAACGCCCGCTTACAACGTTTGGGCTCAGATGTTTGGGTGAAGACCTGACTGTACATGGCTATTAATACCATCAATCAACTCTACAGAATGAGAGCTTTCCAGAAATGTATGATTTATGGTAGTTAGGTGTTCCTATCCTCAAGTTGTACCCTAAAACCTAATGACTACGAGTTGAGATGTAATGACGCCAACGCCCGCTTACGTTTGGGCTCAGATTTTTGGGTGAAGACCTGACTGTACATGGCTATACATACCATCAATCAACTCTACAGAATGAGAGCTTTCCAGAAATGTATGATTTATGGTAGTTAGGTGTTCCTATCCTCATGTTGTACCCTAAAAACTAATGACTACGAGTTGAGATGTAATGACGCCAACGCCCGCTTACAACGTTTGGGCTCAGATTTTTGGGTGATAACATGGTTGAATATGGCTATACATACCATCAATCAACTCTACAGAATGAGAGCTTTCCAGAAATGTATGATTTATGGTAGTTAGGTGTTCCTATCCTCATGTTGTACCCTAAAAACTAATGACTACGAGTTGAGATGTAATGACGCCAACGCCCGCTTACAACGTTTGGGCTCAGATTTTTGGGTGATAACATGGTTGAATATGGCTATACATACCATCAATCAACTCTACAGAATGAGAGCTTTCCAGAAATGTATGATTTATGGTAGTTAGGTGTTCCTATCCTGAGGTTGTACCCTAAAAACTAACAACAAGAAGTTGAGATGTAATGACGCAAACGCCCGCTTACAACGTTTGGGCTCAGATTTTTGGGTGATGACATGATTGAACATGGCTATACATACCATCAATCAACTCTACAGAATGAGAGCTTTCCAGAAATGTATGATTTATGGTAGTTAGGTGTTCCTATCCTCATGTTGTACCCTAAAAACTAATGACTACGAGTTGAGATGTAATGACGCCAACGCCCGCTTACAACGTTTGGGCTCAGATTTTTGGGTGATAACATGGTTGAATATGGCTATACATACCATCAATCAACTCTACAGAATGAGAGCTTTCCAGAAATGTATGATTTATGGTAGCTAGGTGTTCCTATCCTCATGTTGTACCCTAAAAACTAATGACTACGAGTTGAGATGTAATGACGCCAACGCCCGCTTACAACGTTTGGGCTCAGATTTTTGGGTGATAACATGGTTGAATATGGCTATACATACCATCAATCAACTCTACAGAATGAGAGCTTTCCAGAAATGTATGATTTATGGTAGTTAGGTGTTCCTATCCTCATGTTGTACCCTAAAAACTACTGACTACGAGTTGAGATGTAATGACACCAACGCCCGCTTACAACGTTTGGGCTCAGATTTTTGGGTGATAACATGGTTGAATATGGCTATACATACCATCAATCAACTCTACAGAATGAGAGCTTTCCAGAAATGTATGATTTATGGTAGTTAGGTGTTCCTATCCTCATGTTGTACCCTAAAAACTAATGACTACGAGTTGAGATGTAATGGCGCCAATGCCCGCTTACAACGTTTGGGCTCAGATTTTTGGGTGAAGACCTGACTGTACATGGCTATTAATACCATCAATCAACTCTACAGAATGAGAGCTTTCCAGAAATGTATGATTTATGGTAGTTAGGTGTTCCTATCCTCAAGTTGTACCCTAAAAACTAATGACTACGAGTTGAGATGTAATGACGCCAACGTTTGGACTCAGATTTTTGGGTGATGACATGATTGAACATGACTATACATACCATCAATCAACTCTACAGAATGAGAGCTTTCCAGAAATGTATGATTTATGGTAGTTAGGTGTTCCTATCCTCATGTTGTACCCTAAAAACTAATGACTACGAGTTGAGATGTAATGACGCCAACGCCCGCTTACAACGTTTGGGCTCAGATTTTTGGGTGATAACATGGTTGAATATGGCTATACATACCATCAATCAACTCTACAGAATGAGAGCTTTCCAGAAATGTATGATTTATGGTAGTTAGGTGTTCCTATCCTCATGTTGTACCCTAAAAACTAATGACTACGAGTTGAGATGTAATGACGCCAACGTTTGGACTCAGATTTTTGGGTGATGACATGATTGAACATGACTATACATACCATCAATCAACTCTACAGAATGAGAGCTTTCCAGAAATGTATGATTTATGGTAGTTAGGTGTTCCTATCCTCATGTTGTACCCTAAAAACTAATGACTACGAGTTGAGATGTAATGACGCCAACGCCCGCTTACAACGTTTGGGTTTAGATTTCTGGGTGATGGCATGGTTGAATATGGCTATACATACCATCAATCAACTCTACAGAATGAGAGCTTTCCAGAAATGTATGATTTATGGCAGTTAGGTGTTCCTCTCCTCATGTTGTACCCTAAAAACTAATGACTACGAGTTGAGATGTAATGACGCCAACGCCCGCTTACAACGTTTGGACGATGACGTAGACGAAATAAAAACATGGCGAAAGAAATAGCAGTAACGAGGCGATTTTTAAAATGTAAGGAGTAGAAAGTACCGATACTTGCATGAAAATGTACAGAAGTAGAAGTAAAAAGTAGGTAGAAAAATAAGTAGTGGAGTAAAGTTATAGATACCTAAAAAATTTACTTAAGTACAGTAACAAAGTATTTGTACTTCGTTACTTGACACCTCTGGTGACCATACATTTTAAAAAGATACATAGACAGGGATAAAATACAAAAAAGCCCTTAACGTTTGGGCTCAGATTTTGGGTGAAGACCTGACTGTACATGGCTATACATACCATCAATCAACTCTACAGAATGAGAGCTTTCCAGAAATGTATGATTTATGGTAGTTAGGTGTTCCTATCCTCATGTTGTACCCTAAAAACTAATGACTACGAGTTGAGATGTAATGACGCCAATGCCCGCTTACAACGTTTGGACGATGACGAGACGAAATAAAAACATGGCGAAAGAAATAGCAGTAACGAGGCGATTTTTAAAATGTAAGGAGTAGAAAGTACCAATACTTGCATGAAAATGTAAGAAGTAGAAGTAACAAGTAGGTAGAAAAATAAGTAGTGGAGTAAAGTATAGATACCTAAAAAATTTACTTAAGTACAGTAACAAAGCATTTGTACTTCGTTACTTGACACCTCTGGTGACCATACATTTTAAAAAGATACATAGACAGGGATAAAATACAAAAAAGCCCTAAGGCTTATTTCCATTGTGGTCCCTCCATTTCATTGTGGCCTAGGCTATACATGACATTGGCTCATTATATCAATATAAGGCCTTACCTATGTCAATTGTAGAGACCTACTAATGAGCAGCATAATAGATATTTCACCTATGTTATCATATGTATACTTTAAGTGTGTAACGGGTCACCTAAAAGTGGTTATGATTGACTAGGACAATATGTCTTAAAATCGCTTAAAATCGTTTTTTAGGGTTTCCCTATTCATAGGGCTAAAAAGGTAGCGCATCACAAAATTTTCAATGTTAACATTCATATTCATATTCAACAGACTGAGACCTTTCAAAAAAGCTGTTTGGAGGGGGGGTTGGGGTGCATGACGGGCGGCCTATACATGAAATTGGCTCATTATTTTAATATAAGGCCTTATCTATACCAATTTTAGAGACCTACAAATAAGCTGCATACTATCATATGTATACTTTAAGTGTGTAATGGATCACTTAAAAGTGGTTATGATTGACTAGGACAATTGTGCGCAAATTGAGCCTTCCGGGTGGAGCGTGAAAATTCTCTGCCTTCCAAAGTGGGGAGTGACAGAAAAAGTTTGAGAACCACTGACCTAGACAAACCTTTTACGACATGAGGCCTTGCAAAGAAGAACCATATAAGTCCATATTTCAATTTCTTAATTAAAATATCCTAACCACTCTGAATCCAAAATTGTTTAATCAGATATTATAAAGGCACTTCACAAAATCTGGTGTCAGTCTGGTTTTGATTCCAGACTGGTTTACTACCATTTTAGATATGTTAAACTATTTTTATTCTTAATTTTGATATATGGACTTATGGTTCTTCATTGCAAGGGTTCAGTTGTTACAGTAATATACATATAGCAAACTTTGAATGTTCCCACAATAGCCTACAGGTAGGCTGTTTGACCAGGTTTGATGACACTTCAATGACCTACAGACAACTGTCACCTCTCCCATGACAGTACAGTTATGCCACAGTAATGCCAGAGAGTGTTGAAGCGGAGCGAGAGGTCTCAACGTTTGTTAAGTTCCTGGTTCTATTTTTGCAAGGGGGAGGGGGGAAAAATCCCCCTTTATGCAGACTTAAAGAATCTTTTCTTATTGTGATGTAATGATTTATGCAGACTTAAAGAATCTTTCTTATTGTGATGTCATGCATTTATGCAGACAGGAAGTATTCCAGTTTGCTCCCATTGAAATGTATTATGATGCCTTATCTTGCTCAGTATTCCATGATCTTTGGTAATGCCACAAATTAACAGTTGTTACAGTAATCCCACATATTGCAAACTTTGAAAGTTCCCTCAATACAGGTAGGCTGATCAGGTTTGATGACACTTCGATGACCTATTAGACAACTGTCACCTCCCCCATGACAGTTGTTACAGTAATGCCACAAATTGCAAACTTTGAAAGTTTCCTCACTGCCAATAGGCTAGTTGCCAGCATATATGCATACTTGTGGTTATATTTTATTCATTGTGCTTGGATTGGAATTTAGACCACCCTCTTCACAGACAAGCCAACAGCTACACATCATACTGAAAACGTAAGTATTATCTTTTATCTTGGTGTAGGATACTGAAAACTGTATTAACATGCATTGTATTGTAAATGACGTTTGTCCATAGACAGTATCGTTCATGACAGATAGCCTATACCTTATTACTGTATGTTGTCCGGTCATTAACACTTGGCATTGCCTACTGAAGAACGACTAGGGGGCTATGTGAAATTGCTAGATCTTTTCTTCATAGAATAGCTATATTTTCGTATGCTTTAAACTGCATACACTAAGTTAAGCCCGAGAGAGAGGAAACCATACGATCTGTTAACATAAAATAGCGGAAAACTGACTTGCAATGAACTCACTCGTGTCCCTGAAAATAATGGTATGCTTTTTCGCAACTCAGCGGACGTGGGAAATGATAACAACAATGGCTATCACTAGTTTTAAAAAGCTACTCAACGTTGACTCGAATATCCCTTACTTTTGTGCTGCAAGCGTAAAAGTGTGTGCTGACATTACCACTAGCATAGGCTATGGAGAAATGCCGGCGGCACGGGTATTTAAACTGTGCCCCTCCCTTCTGTGACATACTCTCCAATTGTGTTGTCCAAAATTGTGACAGCTGTACCCTGATTGGATTATACAAGTTTTACTACTCAACGTTAGGGTTGCATGGTTTTTGCAAGGTTTTTATGAGCAAATGTATGCAGGTAAAAAATGAAAAAAGAAAAAAATTACACTATCGTCTTTCACCATGCATAGTCCTAACAACCTCTGGCACACAGAGAGACCACTCTTTCAGCCCTTGCCATTGAGATCGTTAACTCCCATGCAACAAAATATAGGCATATCAATGCACAACCACAACGAATAAAAATAATAATAAACCAGAAAAGCACCAGATCATAAACCTCTGCTAAGGCAATGGTCCCATGTTCTATTAGCTAGGTCTAACGTTTACCACCAAAATTGAAACAGCTTAATACCAACAAATAAACAAAAAGACTATGATTACCTTCACTGTGACAGCCTGCCTGACAATCGGAGCCAGCCGCTCCATTAAAAAAAAAAAAAAAACGTATTGGCCTACCTTCACGGAGTTCAAGGAACTTGCTCAATCACGTAATCCGATTCCAAGATCAGGTGTAGAACCTCTTTGCATTTGCTATTGAGCCTCCAATAACTAGCAGTAGCATGTTCACTTGGCTATCTCTCTTTGACTGTATGCAACCTGACTGTTCAAAATCTATGACCCTTTCCACTATCCCTGTCCAATTGTTTCAAAAGTCTTCAAAAAGTCCATGACAGGAGGGAGAACTCTCAAATTGTAGTCCGCTAACCTTGTCAAACTTGAGAGTCTAGGACAATCTATCGTCTTTCATGGCAAGCATGCTTTCTATCAGGCAGCTTTTCTGGGAGGAAGAAGTAGCGTACATTTTACTTTACATGATCATGTAATTCCACCTAGTGGCCATAAAAAGTAATGCACAGAGTTACTTTTGTATTACAACAGAAGTTGTAGTGAAAGTTGACTGTTGATAGTAAACTCCTCTGTTATTAGTTTATTCTTTAATTATTTTCATTATTTTAATTAGATTTGCTAGATTTTTAAAATGTGTTTACATAGCATAAGCATACAGTTGTGGAAGATCAGACACACATAATTTCCAGAATGGATAGGCCTATAGAATGGATTTACTTCACTATAGTGAATGGATATAGAATTTCCCCTGCCGACAACTATATCAAAATAAAACTACGCATGATATGTCAATGCAAGTTCTCAATTAAGTATTTGAGAAGAATTAGCCTATTCTACTCAATAA
Source organism: Sardinella longiceps (assembly GCA_027497455.2). Lineage (NCBI taxonomy): Eukaryota > Metazoa > Chordata > Actinopteri > Clupeiformes > Clupeidae > Sardinella > Sardinella longiceps. Next base: position 63,042 of record JAODXP020008043.1, on the reverse strand, counting down.
AAGCCAATTAGCATGTCATGTACATGCACTTAATGTGCATGCATTGACTAACTTTAAAATCGCAAATTAATGCAAAGGCTAATATTTACAATATCAAAAATAAGTGTAATTTCCACATTAATTGGTAAAATGACACAGGAATGAGATATGGCGGTGACCTTTTAAAGGGGAAGTTTGGTTTTTAACATGTTCAGCCCCTTTTCTGGAGTGTCTAGGATGAAATAGAATCATCAACACCAAAATTTTGACGATTGCTCCCGTCTCTGATATTTGGGACATTTAGGCTAGAATCCCCCGTTTTTTGCTTCAGAATGGCTTCCTTTGTGCATGTCCGATAATGTCATTAAAACAACCTTAAACCTTTATTTTAAAACTTGTGCTGTTCACCAAGTGTTTAGTGGTGTCCATTGATGTTCCGAAACAATTATAGTAGCAAAGTACAGTTTCTGGCACGTTTTATATGGTATTTTGAACATTCTGGAACTATTTTTTCGGCGTAGCAATTTTGGTGTTGATGATTCTATTTCATCCTAGACACTCCAGAAAAGGGGCTTAAAGGAATAGTCCACCTCTTTACGAAAATTGGTTATTCACCCCCTTACCTAAACTTACATATGTGGGTATGAGCATTTTGGTCTCAGTGCAAGCGTTGTCCTATTCTGGCAACCCCAATTTTACCTTTAGCTTAGCATAGGCACTGGAAAGTAAAGTTTCCAAAGAGTTGCTACCTGGCAACTTTGCATTCCAGCGCCTATGCTAAGCTAAAGCTAAAAAATGGGGAAAATTGGTGATGCCATACTAGGAAAACACAAGCACTGAGAACAAAATGCTTTTACCCACATATGTAACTCAGAGTAAGGAGGTCAATAACCAATTTTCATAAAGAGGTGGACTATTCCTTTAACATGTTAAAAACCAAACTTCCCCTTTAAGTAGGGGGATGATTTTGTATTTGTAGGCCTATTTCAGATAACCTTCAACTCATACCTCATACCTATATTTCCAATAGGCTTCTTCTATGCTTGAAGCCTATTTAGACTCAATCAACTTCTGTTGTAATACAAAAGTAACTCTGTGCATTACTTGTTATGGCCACTAGGTGGAATTATATGATCATGTAAAGTAAAATGTGCGCTACTTCTTCCTCCCAGAAAAGTGTGCCTGATAGAAAGCATGTCTGCCATGAAAGAAGAGTATTGGAAGTATTTGTTGACCTATTTGTTCTGTACTCTGTTGACAAAAAACCGCCATACTGCAGTGGTCTGCGAGAAGGATAGTAGTAGTCTTTATGTCCAATAGCGTGCAGCATTGAGTGGGCACCAGACCCCTGATATAAAACACACACACACACACACACTTTACCCCAGCTCATTACTAAAATTCCTTATTGAATAACTTCATTCCAAGTTAACGTACAGCCATTCCAACTGTCAGTTGTCATCAACTATGACTCCTACCAACCATTTCCCCTGCCGACAACTATATCAAAATAGAACCACTCATGATAATCCTAGATTTATGTATAGGCAATAATATCTGCAAAGACAAAAATCCAATTCAATGATATTTCTGCTTGCAACTATTTCAGAATTGTTCATGACAATGATTACTGTGTGTGTGGACGTGTGTGTCAGTTTTGTATTAATATGATATAAAGCATGCTCCGCTTTTAACAATGTACTTTATTTTTGCAGATGTCTGATGACGAGTACTCAGTGTCAAGCGGGTCACTCTACAGCCCCAAGGATGTCACGGAGAGTGAAAGTTCAGAGGACGAAACGCCACAGAGAACTGTCAAGCGCTACACTATTGATGAGGTCGCCAAAGACATTACAAGCTCCAAAAACAGTTTTCAGGGAAGGAGGGAACGGAAAAAATGCCCTGTGGAAAACTGCAAGGCTTCTGTCATACACCTGCCCAGGCACTTAAGGGATGTCCATGACTGGAACAGCGAGGCGGCCCAATCTGCTGTGCAGAGCATGGGACTAAGGAAAGGCCTTTCAACAAATGATAGGCACCAAGCGATTCATGGCTGTGGGCGTGTTGTTAAGCGAATGGCACAACACATGCGCTTGATGCATGAGGGTGCCAAATCTCAAGGGCCCAAAAAGACCTTGGACACCAAATTCAAAAACTTCCGTATTTGGCTATCCTCTCCGGATGGAGGATCGAAAGATGTGAAATCATCAATGCAGCATGCCAGGCAGGCACAACTGGTGATGTCACTGGCACCATTAACTAAATCTGGTTTAACTGAGAATTTTATCAAAAAACATTGCATTGCTAAAGAGTACCTCCCCGGAACTATTAGATCCTATCTGGCAAGCATTAAGCACTATATCAGTTTCTTGCTCTCTGGTGGGGAGACTGACGAGACAACTGAACTTAGTGAGCTCCGGGACTCAGTCACCCGGTGGATTTCCTCTTACCGCAAGCAAAATCAGCGCAGAATCCTTGAAAAGATGGATGCAGACCTCAGCAAACTAATCACCCCAGAGGAGATTGCTTTTTTCAGGAAATCCAGGACGGCTGAGGAGGCTATAGTCCTATTATCCAACCCTGATACCCCAATGACTCAGACCGATTATATCTTGGTGAGGGACTTTCTGATGACCCTGATAATGTTCAGAAATGCCAACCGAACTGGCGTGTTGGCAAATATGACAACCGAGGAACTAACGCTTGCCAGGCAGATGGAAGGGGTTTCGGTTATTTCGGTATCAAAACACAAAAATGCCCATACTACAGGACCTGCCAAAGTCGTGGTTAGTCCACAGGAGCTGGACTACCTCAATACCTTTGTCCAATGCTTTCGCCCAGGTGTCAAGCCAGACGTAAACACAAAGCAAGTGTTCCTTTCCTGGCAAGGAAAAAATATGGAAAGCAGCCAAGTATGCCGAGCAGTCCAAAGCGTTTGGAGTAAAGCTGGCCGCCCTGGGACAATTACATGCACCCTTCTAAGGAAGACAGCGGTGTCTGCAGTGTATCAAAGTGCGCCAGAACAATCTGCTAACCTGTCGGACTTGATGTGCCACAAACAAGCAACCGCTGCCAAACATTACAGGTTAGTGTAAAATAGATTTACTAATCTGGTATATTGTGAATAATAACAAGATCATCAGGCAGATGTTTTGAACATGGCGATCCGTAATTCCAGCTCGTCCATCTTAAAATACACGCACGTTCACATATGCACACGTTCACATATGCACAAACGCACAATAACATCAAAACAACAATAAAAAGCATTAATTGTAAGTATTGCCAACATTAGGTTAGAGATACTTTCATACTATTGTGTTTTTTATGTCTTATAGGCTTGTTCAACGTGAAAAAACAGCAGTGGCGGCCTCGAAAGTATTGACTGAAGTACTGACAACTGATGACATCATTGAGCCTTCATGCAGTGGAGCATCAGTACCAAAGAGGGGAAAAAGACTTTTCACGCCACAGGACAAAGAGGTATGTTAAATAGCAATGACACAAATATTCTCTCTGTAACACTAGAATATCAGTTGCTCGTAAAACATTAATGACACTTAAACCAATTTAAAACTATACACATACAAACATAGCCTATGTAAAGAGGAAATATAGAAATTAAGTGTGCAGGTTATTCATCATTTGAAAAACAGAAGTTAATAATTAGTCTACATAATACATAACATTTATGCACTTCAATCAAGGGGAAATATGACTAGAGGGTCTTTAGAGTGTGGGAGTGCTAAGACAGGAGGTGCTCTCTGAAGAATGGGGTTTTTAAGAGTTTCTTGAGAGTTTTTTGAAGACAGACAAGGACACCCCTGCTCAGGTAGTGCTCATCAGGTCATTCCACCTGAGTGGAATGACACAAGAAAAGAGTCTGGATTGTCTTGTGCGAGGTGCTGGGGCAGCCAGATAGTGTTCTTTTGATGTGCAGAGTTGGCAAAGAGTAACCTTAGTCTTTACCAGAGCACTCAAATATGTAGGTTAGACCTTTTTTTTTTAAAAAAAAAAAAAACTATTTTTGTTATTTTAAAGTTAATTGCTGTGATTCCCATTCTCCAAGCTGTGGAATAAGTAAGTGTTGTTGATCGATTGATGGGGAAACAGACTGTCTGATTTTGCCAATGAGATGAAAATCTAGAACAGAGAAGTTGTCTGTTTTAGGTTGTGGAGTACCATAGGAAAAAAATTGACAGCTTCAAGAAAGCCACACTAATTATTGAAATAACTGACTCTCCAGTAATATGTAATTACTTTCATGTTCAACCTAATAGCCCTGGTTTTGTGTTCCTAATGTGCAGAAAATTTTATTTCGGTAACACTTTACTTAACGGTTGGGTACATAACACATTCATAGCAGTTTTCATAAAATGCTCACAAAGCATTCATGACTGTTTTATAAGACGTAACTCCACCTTCATAAGCAACCCTTCATAAATGTGAAAGTTAGAATGCCGATAACCTATCAAAATAAAAGTCCAGTGGTCTCAAAGCAGCACTGCCATTTATGTTTGTCACCTGATCATGTCACATCTGAATATTTCATGAATATCTTAGGAAGTCTACTTTAAATGTCACTTTGCTATACAGGTTTGCGAAATATTCATAATCACTTATCTGAGTTTAACACTGAGAGGTAGGTTTAAAGTACTTTGAGATGACCTTGGAACAGTTGGACATTCCCCTTTTAAATGTGGGCAAGGTATAAAAAAATATCATAATTACCCCAAGGTAAGATTATTATTATTTCTTTTATTCTGTTACCTGAACACATCAGGGTCCACAAATGCTGGTCAGCTCTAGTTTACCTCTCAGTGGTAAACTCAGATGAATGATTATGAATACTTCGCATCCTGTAAAGTAAAGTGACATTCATGAAATATTCAGCTGTAACATGATCGGGTGACAAACATAAATGGCAGTGCTGCTTTGAGCTGGACTGGACTTTTATTTTGATAGGTTATCGACATTCTATCTTCCACATTTATGAAGGATTGGGTATGAAGGTGGAGTCGTGTCTTATGAAACAGTCATGAATGCTTTGTGAGCATTTTATGAAAGCTGCTATGAATGTGTTATTTACTCACCCGTCAAGTAAAGTGTTACCGTTATTTCCAATGTTCCAATGCTATTACTGTAAATATATTTCATTGCAAAGTTCAATTTGGCATTGTAAATGTTAATTTAGTACATGTAATGATGTGATATGTACCTGTAATCTGAAACTTCCAAAATCGCCTAAAATTTGGCACATTTAGCTTAAAAAACAACAATGACTGTCTAGATCACTAACATACTGTGTATCACCTGAAAGTACACGTCCCCATTTCATATGGTACCTTTCATAATGCTCTATGACTAATGATATGGAAGTTATGAGGCAAAATGGGCAAAAATCTCAGGGTTTTTTTTTTTTTTAACAAAAATCAGCATTAAAACTTCATGGCTCATGAGGCAGGCCTGCCCATGGTCCAAAATCAAAATAATTTTATATCTGGTCATTCCACAGCCTGGAGAATGGGAATCACAGCAATTGGCTTTAAAATAACAAAAAATGTTTTTTTGAACAGGTCTAATGTAGGTGCTGACCCATTAAGCAATTTGTAAGCCAGCAGTAGTGATTAGAATTTGATGCGTATAGGGGTAACCAGTGTAGTTCACTGAGCAGAGAGGTCACATGTGCCCTTTTGGGCTGGTTGAAGACCAGGCATCCAGCTGTGTTCTGGACCATTTGTAGTGGTTTTACAACACAGGGTGACAATACTTAAAATACTTAATAATTACAAATGAATAATATGTAATATTTACAAACAAATAAGTCTTTTAGCAAAAACAAACCAACCAAATCTCTTTAAACCATTTCTCTGTCCTAGGTTTTAGAGGTTCTTTTTACAAGGCGTTTTAAGTCCAAATGGATTAAACTTATATGTGATTATGCCTATTTCACAAGCTCTGTAGTAAATTCAATGTAGGGTTCATAATACAAGATATTCGTTTAAAAAATTAAATCAGAATAATGAGTCATGTCTTATGAAACAGTCATGAATGTTTTGCGAGCAATGTATGACAGCTGTTATGTACTCACGCTCAATGTCTTGTTGATGGCTTTCAGGAACCTTATTGTAAAGTGATAGCCTACCATGAAATGATCTGTAAAAAATGTGGTGACAGATATATTTTGCAATTTCTCTGCATTTTTTTTTCTTAGATTCTAAGCGGGCTCTGCAAGGACATAATAGAGAGCGGTCCGATTGGAGAGAAGAGGTTGAGGGAGGCCCTGAATCAAAACGAAAAAGGCAAAGCCATGATGACTAAATTCACAATGGCACAGATACAGAATCGAGTGAAATTTGAGAGGAGAACCCAGAAAGACTGATTCAAATGGATTCAAATGTAAAGTAATATAATGTTCTAGTGTTCAGAATTGCAATTTGTAATTGCAATTTGTAATTTGTAACCCCTTGATGCATAGTAGCCTATGTGCCTACTCTATTTCCGATGAAATAATTTCAAAGTTTGGGGCTGCATGAATTCCTCAATGAACTTGTTGTATTTTATTTTAAATACTAATTTCCTGGAGAGTTATATAGTCTATTTAAATATAAAACCGTTCTTATTTCATACTGTTATATTTATTCTATTATATTCTATAAATAGGGCGTTCTTTGATGTATCTCTATGAATACTGTATGACATTTTATCCATATAGGATGTATTTTAATAATTTGTTGAATATCTTGCTTTAGATATAATCAATATTATTTGTTTGTTTGTTTTGGACTGATACAATCAATCAACACAAAATAATTTTTATTCATCTACTCTACAAAACATGTTTTGTACATCCATTTGCAGACATGGATCAGAAATGACCAGTATTTTCCTATTCATTCATCACATGTCTTTCTAGTTTTACTGAAAATACCTACCAGATTTTATCCAATGCATTCTGATCATTTGATAATACATGTATGTTTGTGTTGAATTGATATATAGACATTTTTACTTCAGAAACCATTTTTATATAATTACATCAATTTTTGAAGACGGTTAAAAATTATCCACATTCATTTCTCATGGTAGTTCATATGAATGTGTGTATGTTGTCATATACTGAAATGATTACATTTCATCATTCAATACAGTGAGTCAACAAATACGATTAAAATTTGACTTGATATAATGTACAATAAAGCCAAAAAACAACATAAGAAACAGCATAAGAGTAGTCTCTTTCGTGATTTACATTGACACACAATATTGAGAACCACACTTGTATTGTTCATGTACACAGGCTTATACATTAGAGATACTAAAAGTTGATAACTCTGCCAAGGAGATAACGTTTTCGTTGGAATTTGTTTGTTTGTTTTAACAAGAGGTGTGTCTTTTGGAAGAACCCACTACATTTTTGTGATGACCCAGATTTTTTTAAAGGATTCCTCACTACTGACATGTCCACCTGTAAACGCTGGAAATCTTGGGGGATTATTGTCTTGGTGGAGGTCATTACACTGAATATAACTTTGTTTACTGATAATAGTGGGGTTTTGTAGATGATGACAACAGAAATCAGAGAGGTAACAGAGAGGTATTTTGTTTCCTATGGACTGCATACATGTAAACCTTAATTTTTTGCCTTGATATTAATAGCAGGATGATAAATGATATATGTGCTACATCATTATATTTACTGAGTCCTTTTTTCTATGTGACGCAAAAATGCCACAATAATTAGAAATAAAAATCAACGTTACAGAAATGCCAATTTACGTTACGGAAATGCCAATGGCACGTAGCAAAAATGCCACATGACGTTACGAAATGCCACTTTTGTTACCGAAATGCCACTTATACCGATGCAGAAATGCCAATGCATATCTCTCTCTCTCTCTCTCTCTCTCTCTCTCTCTCTCTCTCTCTCTCTGTGTAATTACTCATCTCTCTCTCTCTCTCTCTCTCTCTCTCTCTCTCTCTCTCTCTCTCTCTCTCTCTCTCTCTCTCTCTCTCTCTCTCTCTCTCTCTCTCTCTCTGTGTCCACCTGGCTGGGTCTGATAATGATATCCAGTGGGAGTAATGACAGATATGGAGTAATTTCTATCATGCAGCGCCATTATCTGTGCAGTAGAATTGGACTAAAAGCATTGTGATATACTTTATATCATTGCAGATTTGCATCCTTTGATCACTTTGAGGTTTTGGCTGTGGTTGTGTAGTCTAATTGTCTTGTGATATCTGTCAATACAGATTTGCATCCTAGTACGATCACTTCAAGAGGTTTTGGCTGTGGCGCAGTCTAATTGTCTTGTGATATCGCTCTGTCAATGCAGATTTGCGTCCTACGATCACTTCAATTCGAGGTTTCGGCTGTGGCGCAGTCTAATTGTCTTGTGATATCGCTCTGTCAATGCAGATTTGCGTCCTATGATCACTTCAAGAGGTTTTGGCACTGGTTGGAGCCTAATTGTCTTGTGATATTGCTCTATCGTTGCAGATTTGCGTCCTACGATCACTTCAAGAGGTTTTGGCTGTGGCGCAGTCTAATTGTCTTGTGATATCGCTCTGTCGTTGCAGATTTGCGTCCTACGATCACTTCAAGAGGTTTTGGCGCTGGTTGGAGCCTACAGCCCAAGGGAAGATGGTGTGGTTCAACGGTGGTAGCCGCGAAACGGATTCAAACCTCGCGCCTGTCGACGAGCTGGTGCTCTTCCTGATGTATTTGTCTGCCGGACTGGAACCTTTTCACCTCGCCCACTCCTTCATGATTTCTGACTCCGCAGTGGAAAGAATAATCGCCACCTGGACACACTTCCTGTACTCGCTGCTGGGCTCACTTCCTGTATGGCTTCCACCGGAGGAGGTCAAAGGTCAACTTCCACCAGAGTTTTCCTCGTATCCTGACACCCAGGTAATAATATAATAATTTTATATATTCATATTTTTTTTTTATAAGTGGCTAACTGAATTGGCCTAGTTTGTATCCTGACATGCAGGTAATAATATAATAATTTTATATATTCATAATTTTTTTTATAAGTGGCTAACTGAATTGGCCTAGTTTGTATCCTGACATGCAGGTAATAATATAATAATTTTATATATTCATCATTTTTTTTTATAAGTGGCTAACTGAATTGGCCTAGTTTGTATCCTGACATGCAGGTAATAATATAATAATTTTATATATTCATCATTTTTTTTTTATAAGTGGCTAACTGAATTGGCCTAGTTTGTATCCTGACATGCAGGTAATAATATAATAATTTTATATATTCATAATTTTTTTTATAAGTGGCTAACTGAATTGGCCTAGTTTGTATCCTGACATGCAGGTAATAATATAATAATTTTATATAGTCACATTTTTTTTAAGAGTGGCTAACTGAATTGGCCTTGTTTTGTTTGTATCCCGACACATGCAGGTGGTGCTTCACTGTGTTGAGATCAGATGTTCGTAGATCAAGTCTTTGGCCAATTTTGTGTATAATTTTGCTATTATACCTATGTATTCTTTTTTTTTTTCTAATTATGATTTACATAACATTTATATAACAATTATATTAAATGTTATATATTTTATTTATTCATATTTATTCATTAGTGGCTAACTGAATTGACCTTGTTTTGTTTGTATTCCGACTTGAATAAAGGAAGCACTCGACAGTTGTGTTTGACTTCTTTATAGCTCACACTGAGGAAGGGCGCTAGCCCGAAATATCTGTGAGGCGATTAAAGAAGTCAAACACAACTGTTGAGTGCTTGCTTTATTCAGAGTCGGAATTGGATATCCATTAAATTTAAGCACCCAGTGTATATAACGTGGAGTGTCGAGTACGCTTCCTTGACTTAAGTTCTTTGTTTTATTCTGTTTTATTCCGACACACATGCAGGTGGTGCTTCACTGTGTAGAGATCCGATGTGAGAGACCGCCCTCAACTTGCCCTCCATCGGGGTTCATGATCTACTCCCCGTTCCAGTACGACCAATCCTTCAGAGCCCTGATCGGCATCGCGCCACATGGGGCCGTCACCTATGTGTCACGGCTCTACGGAAGCTGGTGCAGCGACAGGGACGTTTTTAAGAGGTCGGGTATCGCTGATTATCTCTCGGAAGACGCGGCTGTTATGTTCAGTGAAGGGTTCTATCTCGTTGACAGTCTTTGTCCAGGGAAAGTTCATCGACCGGTTATGCCTGCCATAAGCGAGCAGATGACCGAAGAGGAACTCGAACCAGCGCGTGAAATGGGACGTCTGAGATACCACATTGATCGGAGCAAATACAGAGTGTTGGAGAACAGACTACTGGAGGGAATCATCCCTCTAACGATGAGTAAGCGCATCGATCAGCTGTTTGCAATCGCATGCCTCTTGGTCAACTTCCAGCATGGACCACTGACCAAGACATGGAATACCTCGGACTTTGACTAAGAGCATGGACCAGCTGTTTGCAATCGCATGCCTCTTGGGCAATTGTCAGCATGGACCACTGACGAGGACATGAAATCATCGACTGTGAGGGGTGACTATGACTAAGAACATGGACCACTGACCAAGACACAGACTACCTCTGACTATGACTAAGAACATAGACCACTGACAGAGACATGGAATCATCCACTGTGAGGGGAAGAAGGTTTTTTTTTGTCTTTAAATCAGTTCTTCCAACTGAACAATTGTTCTTTGATACAAACATGGGGTGCACTGTGAAGGGAGGGGTGGGTGTGTTTTTTAATCTTTCTTTCTTTTTTTAAAAAAAAAATCAGTTCTTCTAACTGAACGAATTTTTGATACAAACATGAAACTACTGCTGAAGCCATGGGATCCACTTTTCCTTTTTATAAATAAGTTCTTCCAACTAATAGTTCTTGTATAAATATGTTTTTCTTCTTTATTTATACAAAATCTGAACTTAACTGTTCTTTGATACAAACGTGGAATTGTTCTCTACCTACCTCACTTGTGTATAAGGAAATGTGTACAAAATCTCAACTGCTGTTCTTCGATACAAACATGGAATTGTTCTCTACCTCACTTGCGTATAAGGAAATGCGGTTAAACACAGGTAGTAAAATTCAGAAGTCCTATCCCCAGCAAATTATTGGGTTTGATAGACATCTTAAATTCCTTTTTTTTTTTTTTTTTTAACTTGGCTAAATACTGGATGTGGAAATGTTCTTGTTTTCATCCAACTCTGTTAAATTTAATTAATAATTCTTACGGCCAATCGTCAGTAGATATTATTGTTCATATTTACATAACCAGACATAATGTTGTTCATTTCATTTTAGACAGGGTATGTTCATAGTGTAGCATCTTTTTACATCATTCAATTAAGAAAATGTTTGGCCAGTGTTATGAAGAGCAAGAAAGCCATGAGGGAAACCCACTCCTTCCCTTCTGATTGATTATTTATGTCTAAACCAGCAACTAAAAAGCATAGTAGTGCCCAACAACTTTGTTAGTTAGGAAATTGCATTGCAACCAACAAATTTGCTGAGTTGACAACTATGCTATGAACCAGACCCCTGCATTTAACTTGAAATATTTTTTTTTTTACTGTCAGGATCCCAAACATCACCAAATGTAGAGATGTAACCGTTCTTTTTTTAAAAGCCTAAAACTGGAAGGGATTTACTTTTAATGACTTAAAGAAATTGTTTAATCTAATGACAACAATTCTAAGCTGAATGTAAACAGAGCAATTGTGAACAAAGTTTATATTTCTAAAAAGCCAAGTGAAAATAAATGTAAAGGTGATCTCATCGCTTCAGCAATCTCTTTTTTTGGGGGCTGATAAATGGGTGCTTTACTCCTTAAAGCCCCAATGTGTACCGTTTTTATTGTTCAATATCAAAATCTGCTTTACCTGTTGACAAGCTGTTTCAGACAGGGAAAGATTTACGCCCAACAGTTCAGATATTACATTGATGTCAGTGATGGTTTGAGTGTGTGTGATGGAGTACGGGCAATGTGTTTTATGTATGTATTCAAAAATACTAGAATTCCTATGCAGTATAGGTGGGACTGGACATGGATCACAGGTGGTAGATGGAAAACGTGATGACTTTGGAAAATATTTTATTGTAGAATTTTGAATATGTCTACAAATTTCTATTGTATTAAATGTTATGGTGTCCAAATATTCATATTATCTTGCATTTAGTCATTGCATTTAATATCACGTATGTTTTAGCATAGTGTTTTATGGGGAAATGGATCTTTTATTTTGATACGTCTTTGAGAGCGTTGTTGGAGTTTCTGTCTTCACGAACATCAACAACAAACACGCTGCAGCCAACGGCGCGGCACAGAGAGGGGCTGTGTGCGGCCGTGTTGATATCTGATATGGATGGTGTGCTTTGATTTTTTACTGCCTACTTGTATCATACTGTGGTCATATGCTGTTAATATCTCAGTAGAGGAAGAAACGAAAGCGGCTGCATCTTAAAAGTTGTCGCACATGTGCTGATTCTGATCGACGGCTAACTTTCGGTGGACCACACACCTTGTAACGGCGTGTTTCCACAGGGCGAAATTTTCGCCTACTTCCCATTGAAATGAATGGGAGGCGAATTTCGCCCTGCGAATGGCGAACTCGCCAAGACCGGCGAAAAAAGTTGAGAAATGTTTAACTTTTGGCGAATTTCGCCAGGCGATAACCAATCAAGTTCATTTGAAACGTTACGTGACAAGACAAGGGCGGGAGTACAAAATTTTGCAGACAACATGGCGGCATCCATGACTTCGTTATATGAAAAATATATTGTTTGATTTAAGGATCCTTGGGCCATAGTTTCTGTCTACATCGTCCCCGATTGTGTTTAATATTGTATACGAGTGCTATCGTGGCTGGTAGAACACTGTAGGTTTACAAATGAGCTTAATAACTTCAGTTAGCTCAATGCTAATAACTAGCTAACGATTAGCCGTGTTAGCACACTGATATCAGTCAATATTGACTTGTGGGACACAAATTACCGTTGACAATAAAATAAAACCAAAACGAACATTTGCATATGTTACACGAACATAATAGGGGCAAATAAACCGCTGTAAATCCCAATTCCAACTCCTGGTTAAGTTTAGCTGCTAGGTTAATGTGAGCAACCCGGCACAACCGACCCACCCTGCTACGACCTCTGCTTGGTACACACCCCCAGCGAAGATTCGCCTGGCGAAATTCGCCGAGTTTTCGCCCTGTGGAAACCAACAGTAAGGTGGGCTAACGTTAACGCTGATGAAAACTTCTGCTGAACTGAACGGAAAGGTGTTGCCTACTGCTACGCGTTTTATAACTTTGTAATAGGAACGAGAATCTCTCTACCTAACGTGTTGTTCTGCATATGCACTGCACAATGGACCGCTGTTTTCAGATGGGACTAAACGTTAACGTTAGTTTTAACGTTACTGCAGAACAGACTTGGACCTCCCTGTTTCCGCTTTACCTGCAATTCAAATGGGGCGGTCGCTAGAAACGATGGGTTTCTAGCTTCTAGCGACGTGGTTTTTCTGACAAAAGTGAAACTGCTTGCATCCAATACATTTCTCATTCCAAACCCTTTTTTTTTTTTTTTTTTTTTTTAACCTCCGCCTAGAATAGATAGCATCAAAGCTCTGATAGCATTCTGCTACTGTATTCTGGTGACTGGCAAGAAGTCCCCTTAAACTTTAGCTTTCTACATACTTGCATGCAACTTACTGTAGGTTCTTCTTGTAAGGTGATGATGTAAATATTTGGCAGCAGTTCTTTGCCTTGCATGTGTTTTGTCCTTGTTTGATAAGAGAATCTTTTGCAGGACCAAGCTAAGGATTCTCCAACCTACTCCATCACACACTCAGCACTGGGACACAGGACTGCTCATCAACGGCCAGAGAAGAAGCAAAACCTCACATAATGGAGGATGGTGGTGATTGCGACTCTTCAACAACAAGTAAGTTGCTGAATACTGTCACAGGAAATGTCTGGAGAAGTCCCATCAGCGTAGATCCCTATTGCTTGATGTCTGAATATGGAACAACACCGACCAAATCTGTGATATACAGTAGCATCTAACACATACCTGGGCAAACTAAGGCCCGGGGGCCACATGCGGCCCTTTGAGCTATTTAATGCGGCCCCTGGAACCTTCCCAAAATAGAATGATTTTTCATTTAGCCAAGGTGACTTAGATTAGATTAGGCCTGATTTGAGTGAGGTGTTGTTTCAGCAAAAAAAAAAATATATATATATATATTTCAATACACAACTCCAATATGAGGTTTTAATTTGGCTTGTAAAATATCACTTCATCTTATTTTTGACAAAATACAATTGAATATATAAAAGAACAAGATACAATACTCAGTTAATTCATTCTATGTCTCCTTAAATACATTTAATTATCAGGACTGATGGATCCCCTGGCAACAGTGAAGAAGGCGATCAAAGAGGAAGAAGACCTTCATGGTTTCCCCCCAGAGGATCTTTTGATCGTTCATAAACTGGATCGTGACTTAAAGACCGAAACCGATAGTCTGCCATCACCAAGTCTGCCCTGTAGAGAAGAAACATGGTCACCAGAGGACATCAAAGAGGAAACTGAAGATGACTATGACATTGACTCTGCAGCTGCAAGTAAGATGCATGGAGGTGTCTTTATTCAATATTAATCATGTTACAATTTTGAATTAGCTATTCACCTTATTCAGCGGGTAAACATGGGCGCTGCCATGACGATTGTCATTCAACATCCGGTCTAGCAACGCATTGACTTAGCGTTGTGATATTTGGTGTTTTAACGGTCTAATATAAGTGGTCTTATTATGAAGTTGTGCTCACTACATCCATCAATATAGTTAGAACAGTTCGGTCGCCAGATGAAAAATTATGTTTTCAGCAGTAAAAAGTGTGTTTCTACGGCTACAATAAGGAGTTTTGTGATCGTGGTATTTCATGAAAATTACGTTGATTTGAATGAGAGGCAGCGTCTAACGGAAGTTTCAAGACAATCGGAGGGCAAACGCGGAAGAAAAAAGACGAAAAGGGGCGGGGCTGCATAAGGTGAATTGAAATAAGTAGATACATAAAAGTTACAAATACTTACCTAAGTGGTGGCAAAACTTTTTTGGCAAATTATGATTTAACTTTTGTTATAATTTTCAATCAAGTATCAAATTTCAACTAATCAATTTTCAATCAATCATAAGTGGACTGTAGCTAATTAGCCTGGTACGCCCTCCCAGTGACGTAACACCTTCAGCGTTGCTGTCGCTGGTCTGGCCAGCTGCTGATCGGGCAGGACTTCTGAATTCCCCAAAACTGGGGAACTGACCCCCTTGGTCGAGAACCAATCAACTTTGAGCAGCTCCAACGGCTCTCAGTCCTGTTCAAGCAATTCCCTTCGCGTCACATGAGTCAGAGGAAAGAGTGGTGTGATAGGTTTTGCTTCGGCACCGCATTTTCCAACATCGACCAGTAGACAAGGCATTTCAGGGAGGCGGGTCAACCATGTGCTTTCGAAAAATTTTGTTATACGGGCTCTTGGTCAGACCAAAGTCTCGTAGAGCTTTGAAAGTCGATGGCAATCAGGCTAACTTTTTATGGCTAGTAGCTATTATGAATATCAGGCTAAAGCTGTAATCTGCAAATCTACGCAATTCCAAGACTTAAAGGAATATATCGGAGTGAATTCAAGCATAGCCCTGTTGAAAGAGCTTGCTAAATGTTAGTTAGCGAGTGGAACAAAATAATTTGGTACAGCACAGACCGAATGCGAACACAGAAGCGAACAGGCACTTTACACTGAATCAATGGGACCTGACTGTTGGAAACCAAAAGTAAGATCTGAGGTTACATTGACTCAATGTAAAGTATTTTGTGTTTATGTTAGGTCTATGCTGTCTGTTCTTTCATTTCATGCGAAATATATTGCTGTTAGAAGGCTCGTGCAGCAGGGCTATGCTTGAATTCACTCCCGACATTTTCTTTTAAGGAAAAAAAATCAGTCACATTTTTCTCTGTTCCCTCCTCCTGTCTCTACTGTGCTCCTCAACGGCCTCTCAAAACCCTTCCTCGCTGTAGCATGTTGTCAGCGGCTTACAGTTGTGATTGACAGGCAGCTATCCTTCCCTCCGAGCCTGGTTGGTGGAAGGCTACAGGGAGCGCTGGGTTTTTGCAACCATGATTACAGGGTTTAGATGGAGCTAGAGAAGTCGTTTTTATACTGAGTAACCTATTTCATGTACCAGTACTACTTCCAGAATAACATGTGACAAATTTGACAGTAAAGAGTTGCTGAAAATTGCTTTAATTTACCAAACTAGGCCATTTTCTTATACAGCATCAAACTAGAAAACCAGCAGTATTTTAGTGCTTTAATGTAGCACCAGGCCACATCACCTTTCTTAATCCATCATGGCAGACCCATGAAAGACGGCAAAGGACTGCAATTGGTCCCTAGGCATTAGTTTGGTCACCCCTGGCTACATCATAGAACAGAGTGTGGTCTGGGGACCACTGGTGGTCCGGAAGCCTTTAATGTAGCACCAGGCCACATTACCTTTCTTAATCCATCATGGCAGACCCATGAAAGACGGCAAAGGACTGCAATTGGTCCCTAGGCATTAGTTTGGTCACCCCTGGCTACATCATAGAACAGAGTGTGGTCTGGGGACCACTGGTGGTCCGGAAGCAAGCTGAAGTGGTCCGCGAATTGAAGGCCAAAAATTCGTTGTTCGCTGACTATAAGAGGCAGACCTGTAATTAACTGTTTATTAAAGGATTTTAAGTGTCTACTCTATAAATTACTTGGTTAGCAGCATGTGATTTGGCGAGGGGGCGCAAGGGCAGGTGGTCCCTGTAAAACATTTTTTTGGGCAAAGCGGTCCTTGGTCTGAAAAAGTTTGAGAAAGACTGTCAAAGAATGATGTCATCAGTCACATCAGTTGCATCGCCAGGAACATAGTGCTGGTCGTAAGTTCAAGTGCCTTTGTCTGCCCATAGTGCAGTGTGGGGATCATAGGAGCCTTGTGAACAATTCCGTGCATTAACATCCATCTGTCTCATAGCATACATTTAAATACTTTTTCATTGATTGAATATAAAATGAGATGATAGTTTTTCACCATCGTGTTTTATTGTGTAGGAGACCTTGGCACGTCGTTCCAACTAACTGGAAACGCGGAGGGAAAAGAAGACCGAGAGAGACCTCGTCACAAACACTCCCAGGGTCTCCAAACATGTGCTGGACCTTCTGCTGTTGTAATGAAGTCTCACCAGAGCAATGAGAGTGTGGAAGACTTCAAGAGTGCCTCGGACCTCAAAAAGCATCGGTCAGCACAAACTGGACGAAAGCCACATCCGTGTTCTCAGTGTGGGAAGGAATTTACGTCAGCAAGGCGATTAGTTACCCACGAAAGAACCCACACGGGAGAGAAGCCATTTTGTTGCTCTTACTGCGGAAAAGCCTTCAGCCAAGCTGGTCACCTGAAGACACATACTCTCGTTCATACGCGAGAAAAACCTTATCAGTGCTCAGTGTGTGGCAAGAGCTTTGCTGTAGAATATCACCTCATCAGCAAAGCCACGCTGGGGCGCCGTACGAATGCCCTACTTGTGGGAAGATTTTCAATAATAGACCTGCACTTCGTTCACACAAAAAGATTCATTCCGAAATAAAACGTTTTTGCTGTTCAGAGTGCGGAATGGTCTATATAAACGCCACCCAACTCAAGCTACACATGATGAACCATACTGGTGAAAAACCTTATGAATGCACTACATGCGGGAAGAGATACAAGTCTGTTCAAAGCTCAAGAACCACAGACACATTCATTCTGCAGAAAAGCCTCATCGCTGCGCAGAGTGTGACAAGTGCTTCATGACAAATGCTTATCTGAAAATACACGAGGACCCACACTGGAGAAAAGCCATATCAGTGTTCTACATGTGGGAAGAGTTTCAAGGCCTCCATCGAGCTTAGAGCACATAGCCACAGTCATTCTCTAGTAAAACCGTATCAATGTCCGGTGTGTGGTAAAGGCGCTCGAGACCTTGCTGGACTCAAAGTCCACATGAGAAATCATACAGGGGAAAGGCCGTTTGTGTGCCGTTTCCACATGTGGGAAAAGTTACTCCATTCTCATGAACGAATTCATTCTCAAGACAAGCCTCATCGCTGTGCAGAGTGTGGCAAGGATTTTTTTTATTCTTTCTGTGCTCGTTAAGCACCAAAGGATCCATACAGGTGAAAAGCCATATAAATGTCCTTCATGCGAGAGGAGTTTCAAGAGCTCAACGCACATCGCATCAGAGCTCATCTGGAACAGAAACCTTACGTGTGTTCGTTTTGCGGTAAAGACTTCGCCGTTTCTACCAAACTCAGGTTGCACGTGTCGAGGATTCATTCCGAAGAGAAACTGTAGACCAAGGTTAAGTAACCTCATTCATGTCAGATGAGGTTTGCTTCGTTGCTTCGTAAGAGACTTGTTTCAGAAGACTGGACGTCATCAAAAATCCTTGCATATGCTTGGACTAACCACTTGTCCGTCATCTTACTTCACTTTAATCAAAACCTACCAGTTGCATCCCGTGATCCCATGCAATTTCTAGTTTTTCACCTGTTCCAAACGAACTTAAAACGTTCAACTGTTCCAAACGAACATAAAACTTCTCAGTTTGAGCAGCAAAAATTGCAAACATGATCATTTGAGCATCGAAACCACTGATTTCTATTTTTTATTTTTTTTTTAATTATTATTAAATAACTTTTCTTTTTACCTGTTCATGCGCATTCTATGAAGAACAGAAAGACTCATGGAATGTGTGTTCAGTCTCCTAGGTCAAGGAAGACACACTTGAAGCGTCATATTCAGTCACACTTCTGTTCTAAAGCGTCATATAAGAACCTATGCGGTGAATAAGAGCTATGGAATGTGTGGGAAGACTTGCACTCGAATGTATGAACTGTCTAAACACATGAAGAAACTGATGCTTGGGAAGAGCCGTGTTAAGGCCACCGCACACCGGTTCCGACACAGTGCTCAGCACTCTGCTTCCAACATTCTATTCCATTGTTTTCAATGCAACCCTGCACACCAGCGCCGAACTCTTCCGTCATCGATTGTGAATTACGATTCAAGCCTATTTTGTCGGAGCCGCCCATTGACATCCAATGTTAATTTCACCGGCTACTGTGCTAGGTGCTAGGCAAAATTGTCGGATTCGAAAGTGCTCCGCAATGCTGTCGGAACTGGTGTGCGGCCGGCTTTAGTCTCTTACGTTTGGGACGAGACTAAGAAGTCACCTGAGAACCCATACGGTGGATAAGAGCAGTTTAGAGCATGGAAAGACTTACACTCTGGGGAAAAGCCTTCCTAGCCACCCTCCGCCCGAATATGCCAGTTGTCCATTATACCTCAATCACAAATCCAATGTTTAGACCAGCGGCAGAGCGAGGTTTGTCTTTGGGGATTGAACTCATACGGCGAAAAAGAGCTGTTTAGACACTCAAATGTGTGAACTTACTAAACCACATGAACAAACATGCTTGGGAAAAACTTCCTAGCATCTTACCTCGAATGTGTGAACTCACTTAACGCATGAACAAACATGCTTGGGAAAAACTTCCTAGCATCTTACCTCGAATGTGTGAACTCACTAAACACATCAACAAACACTCTGGGGAAAAGCCTTCCTGGCCATCTTACATTTGGGACGGGTTTTAGGAGTTCTTCAGACCCTCTCCAATCTCCCTCTCCTGCCCCTCAGGATTTATTTTTTTTTAAATGCCTGCTATTAAATAAATCAATTAACTAAACAAATAACTTGCAAGTGACATTTTAACTAGTGCTGTCAAACGATTAAAATAATTAATCTAATTAATCACAAAATTTTACAATGATTAATCATGATTAATCACTTTTAATCGCAACTCATTTCCTCCAGTAAGAATTACTAGGGTAAGTTGGATCCTTATTTTGCCCTGTAAAGGCCCTGATACTAAATAGTTGGTTGTTCTTCTCAAATGGGGCAACTCACACCTGTCCCCTACCCCAAAGGGTTCCCCAAACATGTTGTTGGACAATCAGGAGCTAGGCCATAATCTTTGTATAGTTTGACTTGATGGCCAAGCCATTTTCTATCTGAAATTGAACATAATAAATGCCATGAAAGTGGAACCATATCCATCAAGATTAATCTGAGTTAATTTTTTTAATCTGAGTTAAAATTTTTGGATTAATCACGTGATTAATCAGTTAATTTTGACAGCACTAATTTTAACTAATTAGACCTATACAATTGCAGCGTAGAAGGGTGATTTTTTTAAAATCATCTTGGGTCAGCTGTGCGAAGGGAGTCGCTGCTCACAAACAAAAAAGGTTGATTCGATGATTCGATGATCAAAATTTACAGGATTTTTCCCAGACACAGGTCAACCCTATGGAAGAGAGATATAACCAAGACCTGTAAGGAGAGTTTTGGACAATGTTAGTCGATAGACGATAGATTATAGAAATAGATAGCGATTTTTTTTTTATATCTGTAACTGAGCATAGTAATAATAATTAAACCGATTTTTAATTTTTTTTGAAAATGTATATTATTCAAAATATATCTGATACAAAGCTTAACTAAACTAGAAAAATACTGCATGTCATGAAAGTGAAACCTATAATTATGAGTTTAAGTCTGAATTTTGCTGGCACAAATATATAACAAGTGCTTTGTTTACTGATAAGTTAAATATGATTCCATAAAGTTCACATTTGATTTCATTACTATTGGAAGTTCATTCCCCATAACCATTCCCAATTTTATCCCTGCTTCCATTGATATACTGTACAATAACAGTATTCAACACACACACACACAGAGCAATGGAATGACTTCTTGTATAACTGAGCTGTTTTTAGCCGTTCCCACATTCACAATGTCATGGGTTAAAGAATGCAAATGGTCATAATTGTCTCATTTTCGTTTGTTATTTTGAGTCTCTTTGTAGTGAAATGAATGTAATGAAAGCTAACTCTACCTCAATCAACTGTTATTGATGTTTTGCAAGTGACGTATTAATAGTTCCCGCCACGGCTGTGGATGGCAAACTTGGCTATCGACTAAGTGAGTTTGAATGAGACGCCTCCAGCAGTTCACTGATTTCAGTAGGATATACGCCTTTTTATGTCTATTGCTTACATTTCTTGAATAAATAAACTTCTTGAAGATTCATATAAATATCTTTCAATTCATTACCTAAAAGTTTAGTAGTATTTTAGGGATAGTTTTGACATGCATACACCCGATTTTTCCCATAGCAACGCCCGTTGCTATAGACTCATATCAAATGCATTAATCAGTCGTTTTTATCGTCTTTTATTCATAACTTGCCTTCTGACCATCGACAAATCACTTGGACGACATCACAGACGGTATACTGTTACTACCATATTCAAATTGTTGCAACAGATAAGATAACAAAGCCACAGGAGAATTTTTTTTTACTTTACTTGATTATGTCTTTGTAAAGGCCAGCTATATTATGTTTTCACTTTGAATAACTGTTGTTCACCTCTTAATGAAAATTGGTTATTTACTCCCTTACCTGGAGTTATATATGTGAGTAAAAGCATTTTGGTCTCTGTGCTTTCCTATTATGGCATCCCCAACTTTCCCCATTTTTTAGCTTTAGCTTAGCATAGGCGCTGGAATGGAATGTTGCCAGTTAGCAAGTCTTTGGCAACTTTACTTTCCAGCGCCTTTGCTAAGCTAAAGCTAAAATTGAGGTTGCCAGACTAGGACAATGCAGGCACTGAGACCAAAATGCTCTCACCCACATATGTAACTCCAGGTAAGTCCAGGTTAACAATTCCTTTAAGTAAAAGTTTGGTGTAATTGAAGAGTAGCTCTGTTACACAAGGCTACTGACTGCACTAGCTAGCGAGTGGAATGAAACAACAGACCAAATGCAAAAGCAATTGAGTCAATGGAAGCTTCAATCTTACTTATTCTTAATTTTACTTAATCTTGTGTTAGGTTTAGTATTTAGTTCTTTTTAGTCTTTAAGTTTATTTCTCTTTTTTGTCTTATACCTTCTATGTATTGTGATATTGTACAGCACTTTGTAACATGCTTTTGAAAAGTGCTATATAAATAAAGATTATTATTATATTATTATTATTATAATTCTGTGTCGAATGTTGTCGGTTCCATTGACTCAATGTGTTTAAGTGAAGCAAACTTTATTTTCCTGAATAAGCATTGTTTAAAATAAACTGAATTCACTAACCTTAGTTTGGCTTGGTCTCCCTTCTTCAATACACGAATCCGACAAAACTACCGGAAGTAAGCGGGTGCCATTTTTGAGCTGTTAGATTCACTACTACTTGTATAATGTCAGAGTATTCCATGGTTTTCGTGCATTGTCGAAAAGCTTTGTTGGCAATCCAACAATGGCGTCGCCACAAGATGGCAGCCTACACAAAACGCTGGGTCTCCCTTCTTCTATAGCAGGGGTTTTCAAAACGCGCTTTCACACCGACCGTGCCAGTTCCCGCATCTGATCTTGAACTGACCGCGTGTTCGGGAACCATAAACTTGGTTCCCATCCAGCACCAAGTAAAACTTGTTTTTTTGAACAAGTGAACCGTGACTATATGAGTGAACGTCATCGGGTTAAATTGGGGTCAAAGCGGAAAATAAACAAATAGGAAACTTGAGTCGCAGATAATGAGGGAAATCAAGTTGTCTCTCTACTAGAGCTTAGATCGGGCCCAAAAATTGAGCCCGACCCTACCGAAGACCGATCATTTTCTGCCCAAGCCCGGCCCGACCCGAGAGATAACGTGTGATAATGAGCCCGAGACCGATTTAAACCCGACATGTTAAATAGCCCTAATAATGGCCTACTTTTGTAACTGCATGTTCAACAACAATTCCGGATTGATTTACAGACATTTGTTCAGCATATTCTTGAAGCATATTGCCTGTTGACAAGACTTCGTGTCTGTGTTGAGGTCCACGTCTTTCTGTCATACCTTATGCTGACACACAGCTCTGCGCACCTCTCATTCACTGAGATTAGATAGGCTACTCATTCATTCATTAGACTGTCATGCTGGCAAATCCACGAAAAAAAAATTTAATAACCAGAAGTTTTCTAGACAGAGGTTATAATGCGTTGTGCGCTGCAACGTTTACCTTTATTGTATTCAGAAACACCGTAATTTCTCCAAATGTATCCACTTTCACTTTCGGTTCCCACGCGAAAGAAGCACGATTTTACTGACAAACAAACTTGATGTTTCCTTATGCTTTCCACTGGACTGGGTTAATTTTATTTTATTTTTCCCCCATCACATTAGAAGCTTTATATTACGTTATAGGTCTGATGTAGCCGACAGAGCGCAGCTGACAGGTGCTGCTCAATGCTGCGCAGAGCTGTCCAAACATATTTTTTTCTATTAATCACCTTAGGCTTAGATAACATTTTTTGCTGAGTTACTTAACCATAATACATACAACTTTATTGGGTGTCACACCATATAGCGTCATAGGCTAAATAAATAAATAAAAAAACATATAGGCCTATAAAGCATAGGCCTATTTATGGAACATTGATCATGAGCCCGGCCCGGCCCGAGCCCGATAGAGTGACGGCAAATGTCAGCCCGAGCCCGGCCCAAGTTCGGGTAGGGCTCGGGCCGGGCTCGGGCTCGGGCAGCGAATCTAAACTCTACTCTCTACTGATGTAATTCCACCCCAGAAGACCATGAATATGATGAACATCCGTATTATTATGGGCGGGCTATGTTTAAGCAATGTCACACTCGTGGTCCTGATGTTGTTGGAAGAATATCATCACTGTGTGTTGTTCGCCGTATGCACGAAGCCGCAGGCTGAGTGCAGTAGGTTAGGCAGCTGCATTTTACTACAAATTGTTAGCGAGCTAACGCTAGCGAGCTAGCTAACGTAATATTTTTTTAAATTGAGAAGTGGCGTTTCATAGAATGACAACCAGCTGGACAATGTTGCTGAGATTAGTTTAAATTGACAGACCAAAAATAAACGAAGGCTAGTGCCAAATATTACGTTTAAGCGAAGTCTAAAACGGTTTGCTTCTAGTTAGCAAACTGTTGCTATGTTACTTGCTATTCACTTGAACTAGTCCGTTAGCACGCTAACTAAGTTAATGGACGTACCAAAAGTGTTTTCCAAAGCCCCAAATTTTAATTTATTGGTATTATGAATGATTACAGACGATATCATGGCGCTACTTCATACTGGTAAATAAAAAACTCAACGGAGAACCAGATGGCTCGGTAGAAAAGGTGCACCGGTTAATAACTGTTAAGAGTCTCCAGGGATGTTGCTGCCAGATATCAAGAGCCATATACATATACCATATACCAGAGCCACGCTCGGTGTCTGGCTAGTGCTACCCTACTGTCCACAAGCACGGCAGCCTCGTCTTGAGCCCAGCTCGACCAGGCTAGCCACAGTCTGTCAACACAAGCACGGAACAATTTGCCTTGAGCTCAGCTCGGTAAACACAGTCACAACCTAACACGGCCACAGCAGCCTTGCCTTGAGCCCCGCTCGGTAATCAGCTAGCTCACGTCAAACTTCAAACGCATTCGCCTCGCCTTCAGGAACTACGAAACATAACAGGCCATTAGGCATACCAACCACCTCCTATTTCCTGGTAATTGGCATTTCAGTGCATTCCCAAATTCTAGCAGAGTCTAATGGGTCAGGCAGAAGAACCCTTGTATCACCGGTTACTGTACGTTCAGACCGCACTGATTCAGGTGACACGAGCAATGGAAGTAATTGACTTTGTATGGAGGCTGGTAACTTCGGCGACAAAAGCAGCAGGTGTGGTGTGGGCAACGAAACTTCAATGTTTACATTTCAGTTTGATATTTGAGATTTCCTGGAATTATTATTTAAATAACTTGATTTTTGAATATTTTGGAAAATGGATTTAGAGATTTCTGCATTTGAAATCTTGTACAGTTATTTTGACACCAATGCTGTTAGTCTTTCATATAATGAGCGTTTCTCAAAGTGGAGGAAGCATGCTTGGAAGTTTGCTTTTTTCAGCAATTCACGTTATTGTCAGTCGCCAAGTACTGTTCCAAAGTCAAGCATCCTTCTAAATCAGGGGTCGGGAACCTTTTTGTCTGAGAGAGCCATGAACAGCACATACTGTATTTTAAAATGTTATTCCATGAGAGCCATACAGTATAGACCAGGGGTCGGGAACCTTTTGGCTGAGAGAGCCATTAATGGGACATATGTTGAAATTTATTTCCATGAGAGCCATACAATATACAGGCATGTCTTTTATTCATTAATTATCTTATCTTTATTCGAAAAGTAATCAATTAGAAAAAGAGTGTTTTGGCATACTCCTCATCTGTGAATGGCTTTCCATTTCTCACAATTGCTATTCAAGTCACATGGACTGAAATAGATAGATGAATGGATAGAAATAGGCCTACATGAGAATGTTTTACATTTTTAATGTTCTCATTCTTTTATAAAAGATTTGTATGTGAGCCAGATGCAACCATCAAAAGAGCCACATCTGGCTCCCGAGCCATAGGTTCCCTACCCCTGTTCTAAATTCTAGTGAGGATAGAGACCTTTGTTAATAGATTTTTCAAGGATGCACTGTTGGAACCTCGTTTTTGAAGTGTATGGCTTCCAAGGCTAGTGTGCTACCTTGGAAGCATTCTCGACTTTGAGAAACACTGACAATTTATATTTATAATTATATTATAATTATTTCTCTGAATTGTCAGGCCTTATGGAACCCTGTCCAACAGTCAAGGAAGAAGATGAAGAATTATTCCCAGAGTATCTTTTGTCCGTTCACAAACTCGAGGATCCGACTGGATATCATCACTCTGAGACTGAGACACTGGCATCAGACAACATGAAAGAGGACAGAGAACAAGGCCTTGATGATGATGAGGATGATGATGGCGCCTCAACTACAAGTTAGTGCTCGCTTATTTGCGATTACATTGACTGCATAATATAATAATAGTAATAATAATAATAATAAAAAACTCACACAAACTGGCATTTGGAAATCAACTGACAAGTCCTGTACTGTGTCCATGATAAATGTATACAATCACCCATCTGGTTAAAACAGCAAAGGGATTTTTGCTAAACAATTTGAAATAAGACAATTCAAAATACCCTGCTTACATTTTGTGATGAGTATTTCCTTTGTTTGTGATATTTTAGCATTATAAGATGCGCAACAGTTCACTCCTAACAATTTTAGGCCATACCAATTACAGTGGAATCCGCTTATAGTGGTCACGTTGGGCCAGGCCAATTTGAACACTATAAGCGGTTGATTACTAAAACCGAATTTACCTTTATTTCACTTATTTTTATGCAGAATTCAATGAGAACAATGAAATGAAACAGATACAGTAGCTTCCACATTTATGGAATTTTATTACAGTAGGCCTACCGTATCATTCAAATTTAATACATGTAGCCTAACAGTCCATACTGCGCAGTGCGCAGACATAACTCTGGTATGTAACTTATAGGCTATGTGCCGTGTGTCGGCTCTGCAGCCAGTGCTTTTTTTTAACAAGACTGTTTCATCAGCGTTCCAGATGTTCTCCCTCTTTCTAAATCGCTCAAACCAGCCGCTAGAAACTTTGAAACTCTCGTCTCCGAGGCTTGTTGCTAATGCTGCAGCCTTCTCCCTGACCAAGGGTCCGCTCAACGGAGCATTGCGAGACCGGGCATGATCAATCCAATAACTACACGTAATTTTAAAATTATTTTTGCACATGTTTACATTCATAAAATGGCCAAAAATGAACATTATAAGCGGATTTCTTGATTACTATAAGCGAATTATTTAAACAGCATTTGTATAGAAATGATTCCGTCCCAAGCCTTTTGATCTATATAAGCGGCTGATTACTATATCCGTGACCACTATAAGCGGATTCCACTGTATTATTCTCAGATTTTTTTCTGGAAAAATATGGAGGGAGTGAACGAAATAAAAATAAAATAAAAAAAAAAAAAATGCTCCGAAGGTAAATTTGTGGTGGAAATGGAGGGCTTTAAATAAAGAGGACAATACATTATTGTTATACATTTCATAGATGGTAAATTGTAAACGGACTGCATTTACATATAGTGCTTTTCCACTCCTGCAGGCACTCAAAGTGCTTTATAATGTACCTCACCCATTCACACACTCTTGCTCACGAACACCTCGATGGGGTCAGGTGGTAGCCTGACATAGCCCGCCCATAATACGAATGTTCATCCGTATCCATGGTCTGGGGAAGGTCTTCTGGCGCGTGTTTACATCGGTAGAGAGTCTACCACATGGATTAAAGTTTTTCTGTCGCTATTACTGATTTACGTCAATTACGTCTAATCCTAAAATTTATTATGTGATTTATTAATGATGAAATGAACAAAAGGGGAAATAATCCAACTGAATGAATTGTCGCCTTTATTTCTGCAAATAACTGACATAAGAACGTCATCATGTGTCTCTAAATAAAGACACAAACTAGTTGGCTAAACTTAAAATAAACTGTTATCTCTTGGAAAGTAGGCAGTGTTTGCGTGAGCGCAGAGCAGATCCACTTTTGCTTTACCGCTACCATGAGCCAGCGCAGCATAGCCTAGGGTTCTCAGGTGAGCAAGATGAATAGAGTGCTTAATTTATTCAGGAAAATGAAGTGATTTTCAAGTGTAGTCTGTTTCCAACCCCAGCTATATTAGCCTCGACTGTAACAGCAAATTTATGGTAGCCTAATGACACTCGATCCATTTAATGAAGAATAGTTATCACCATTTATACCACTGCTTGGTCAAATTTCCTATTGTGATGCCCTTTTTAGAACGTGCATTATTTTTCTGTGACTGCACTAGCCTGGCGAATGCCAAACTAAAATCACAAGTGATATTTAGTCTGGAGACCTACCTATTGCATTTCTCGTAGCGGAAGCATCTTTTATGATTGTCCAGAGCCGTTTATTGGGCTCTACGAATGTTTATCATTGCGTCTGTACATACCTCGGAGCCAATACCAGAGCCACCACGTGGCGTAAAATGCAATCGAGGGCCGTACAAATCCCTTTTTGTTCTGCGATTGGATACCGAAAGTAAGCGAGAAAAACGGCCATGGTCACCATGCTGCTTTGCAGAGTGGAATGAAATAAGCACGCAAAGGAGCATGGGAACTCCCAGGCTATGACTGCACGGCTATGAAGTAGTTCCACTTTTCCGTCCATATTCAGACTTGCGTATCAATTCGCCCAACTCGCCCTGACTTTTAAATAAACTGTCACGTTAACTCAAGCTCACAATTTAGTGACCCGACGAACGTTCATGATAGAGCAACATTGTAACTTGTGACCGAGATGTCTTTTAACTCTGTCACACTCGTTTGGAAGTATGGGAGACTGAATTTACAGAGCTCAAGACATGTTAGAATCTTTGGATTTAGCGCTTGACAACGGGAGATGGAATTAACAACTGACTTAGCAACTGTACATTAGAACTAGTAACGGCAGTTTATCTTGGCAAGTTTTGATTGAGACGATTTGTGGCGGAAAGAAGTAGTTCTGACAACTAGCTTGTTTTCAGCCATCAGGGAGCCACCTAGCCATCAAAACGGGCATGTTGTTAGTCAAACCACATAGCGGAGATCGTGGCAACAGTGGTATAAGCGGGATAATGAACTCCACGGCGTGCAGATATTAAAAAACTAATGCACTTATCGAAGTTACACGTTTTTAGAAGCTTTTAGAACTTCGAACGCGTGCATTATTTTTTTATATCTGCACACCGTGTCGTTCATTATCCCTTATACAGTAAACGGGCATGATTTCAGCTTTGAAGTCATAGCAGACCTAGGTCTATTCTTTCTACGATTTATGCAAAATATTTATCCTTCTTTATTTATTTAGCTGACGCTTTTATCCAAAGCGACTTACATATTTCAATTACTTCAGAGCCAGTCTCCCCTAGAGCAACTTCAGGTTAAGTGCCTTGCTCAAAGGCACAAAGGTGGCAGCCGGGGTTCGAACCCATGTCTTTCCAGACTACTTGGCTGTGGAACAATAGGGGTTTCCACCACCTCATACATTTACTTAAAACATGATTACTTGCTAGCAATTGATCTGAGCGATCTACTCCATTCATCAAGTTGTTGTAGTTGCTTATGGCTTTGGGTTGTCTGACTTGCAGTGTAGGCCAGCGATCGTTCACTTTCTCCTTACGCATAACCATTACAGAAGTGTTGGCATCATCAATGGATGATGGCACAGTAACTGCCCGATTGTCCTTCCACTGCTGGGCTAGACACACCCCATCTCTTGCCCAGCGCATATTGCCGCGCTGTTGCCGTTTGGCTCACTCCTTCCCTTTTTCATGGAGTCGGGGAAGCCTCTTCTGTTTTCCGCTGCTGATGTACCTCCTGTGGCACTGTCCACATCACTGCTACTATCACCAAGTATCATCGCTACGACTTCATTTCGACTATATCGCGGGCGTTTAGCAGATGCCATGATGGTGACTGATATGACACTTTGTTCGAATGACAGCTCCTTAGACAGCATTGGAACTGATGTGGGCGTTACTAATATATTGACAGATAATTGACAGATAAATCCACCAATCACTAAGAATAGTTTCCCCAAACTTTACATTTTGATTGGTTAGTATGTAGTGACTTCTGTAAAAGGCGGGTTTAAGTTTAAAAGGCAGAATATTGTTGTCATTAGAGCCAAGACGCCATCGTACGAAAAAGAACGATATTTGAATGGGCCGTCTACAAAGGGTTAAAGAACCTCCAGACCATGAATACGGATGAACAGCAATATTATGGTTGGGCTATTATGTCAGGCTAGTCAGGTGGAGCAGGCCTCAAACTTCTTACCTCACTCACGTCAGATGATGGACTACGTAACTTAAAGCCACTTCCGCGCAATGATCTGATGTTAAAGCCATTCAGAGCGATTTCAAGTCCAATATTCTCGAACCGAACCGAACCGAATCAGGACTGCTGGCTGCTGTAGAGAATGTGACGTAGCGAAGAAGCAACTGTTTTTAATCCAACCAATTCAACAAACGTAACCAGCGTCATCGGTTGGTTTCGATGTGATTGGCTGAAGTGTACTTCAATTAAATTGATGGACAAGCCGTTTGTCCAGTTAGATTCAAGGATTTCTGGCTAACTTGTCTATCGTTGATCATCAGATGTTCGCGCACCTTAACGCTACATCTGACGTGAGTGAGGTAACCGAACCTCTACCTTCGAACATCTTTGCAAATACCGGCCCAGCAGGGTCCCCCTCCACAGGCATGTTTCTTCATGTCTCTCACTGAAGTGAAAGGGGCCATTTGATTGGTTTTTCGACGTCACATGAACGCATAAAGTTCGTGGGAGTTTGAATTTGATTTTATTTTTATTTCATTTTGCATTTTATCTCAAGCATTGATTCCGATAACCACCTTATAAAATTGGTGTGGACTTAATCAGCTATGCAGGGCCGGTTCTAGGCATAGAGAACCAAATATCAAAGGGGCATCACAATACATTTATAATTTTTTCTTTATTTTCACTTTTTTTTCAGTTTTATATTCCTAGAAAAGAGGAGACAAAACTTTAATTTGGCCAATGGCAGCAAAAAGGCTATAACCGGCCCTGCTCCTATGAAACTCTAAATGTAAATACCAGATTATAAGACTCAAATCCAACCCTCCACCACCATTTCCATTAGGTGCTCTCTCACAATGCATCTTGCTCTCTTTCTCTCTCACTGACACACACACACACAGACACAGTCTCTCATTCGGTCTTGCTCAACCCATCTAGCTATGTTGTTTGCCTTGCGAGGCACATGCAGTGATGGGCAATGGTATAGTGTGTGTGTGTGTGTGAAAATCTAAAATAATGCAAAATACCTGACTATAATACTGATATTGTATTCTGTGGTGTTTCATTTCGTAGGTGACTTTGGTATGGTCCAACTAACTGGGAATCCTGTGGGAAAAGAAGACCAAGCGAGAGCTTATCACCAACACTCCCAGTTCAGGAAAAGTTCTGCAAATACCTCAGATCTCAATACTCGTAAAGGAATTTCTCCTGGGGGAAAGCCTTATAAGTGTGCAATGTGTGGCAAGAGCTTCAGTACGGTTTCTCAATTCAAAGTACACTTAAGAAACCATACTACAGAAAACCCATACCAGTGCCTAGTGTGTGGGGAGCCCTTCAGCCGAGCCTCCAGTCTTAGGCATCATGAGAAAATCCACACTAGAGAAGAACATCATTGTTCTAACTGTGGAAAGACCTTTAGTAAGGCTAGTAGTCTAAAGACACACGAGAGAAAACATACTAGAGAAAAGCCATTTTGTTGTTCTGACTGTGGAAAAGTCTTTAGGCTGGCTTGTGACCTGGAAAGACACCAGAGTATCCACACAGGGGAAAAGCCATACCAGTGTGAAACGTGTGGTAAAGCTTTTAGCCATACTACTTATCTTCGAATGCAACCACCCTGGGGGGAAAGCATATCAGTGTCCTGTTTGCGGGAAAGGTTTCGCCAGCAGTTCGAATCGAAACAATCATCAACTTATTCATTCGACACAAAAGCCTCACCAGTGTCCGGTGTGCCCCAAGGGCTTTACCAAGGCTTCAAAACTGAAGGCACATCAGAGGATCCACACTGGAGAAAAGCCATACCCGTGTCTCCACTGTGGAAAGGCCTTTAGCCAAGCTTATAATCTCAAGAGTCATCAGAGGATCCACACTCGGGAGAAAACGCAGTTGTGTATCGCATGCGGGGAACGTTTTACGACTGTAGCAGAGCTCCGAACTCATAAAACGACTCACGACGGCGAAGACACCCATCAGATGATCCACACTCGGGAGAAAACGCATCTTTGCACCGGCTGTGGGGAGAGTTTTGCGACTCTAGCAGAGCTCCGTACTCATGAACGTATGATACGGTCTGTAGTCAGTTCGGTAATCTCACCAAACCCAAGACAAGCACATCACCTGAAGGATGTTTCCAAAACGGCACAGTTGTGACTTGCTGCCTCGCCGTCTAGGCACCTGCTAAAAACTTTGTTTCAGATGCCTAGGACTCATTGGAATTGATAAATGACATGTTCCCGGAGTAAAATGGGCCCCTTGAGTTTTCTTAATTCAGACACAGCCAAAGACATCAATATCCTATGTTTGCTTTCTTTGTGTTCATCAGAATAAGACCTTTGTTTTTGTCTCACACATGGCCGACTCATTTTTGTTTATTCAGATACATTTACATTACATTTATGCATTTGGCAGACGCTTTTATCCAAAGCGACTTACAAAAGAGGGATAACAATCAAACTGCAACACGATACAAATAAATGCCCACTAGGAGTGCCATTTGCTAATAAGAGTGCAGATACTGGATGTGTGTCCGTGATGTCTGTATCCTTGGTGACGGGGGTTATACTAATTATTTACTTTCAGCCTAAGGTTAGGCCTAATGAGCCTGACTAACTATGACTAATCTGAGCAAGGAACAAGCCAATACAAACAACGCTAAGTGGGCACTACTTTATACTCTCCTAATTTTCATATTTTATTTCCTGAATTTATTTTCCAATTATTTATTTAATGGGAAGAATTTTCCCCGTGCTCCTGTAAGCCTCCACTGTCTCCTTCAGTGTTGGATGGAGATCCAAGGTTTTTTTTTTCTTCTTCTTCTTTTTTCATTTCCAGCACATAGCTGCCCAGTGGCGTCTCCCTACTCATGACCTTATATTCAGGTCCCCTTTATGAATACAGCTTTTAAGGGCAACTTCAGTCATTTTCAGCAAGAGCTCTATTGCTCAAGCTACTTGAGATTAGCCAATACTGAAGACGCAAGACATATATAGGTTTCCTTGAGCAGAGAATAATCACTTACAACTAGCTCAATGGGGCAGATTTTTAAACTGTGTTTTCAGCATCTAAACCAGGGCTGCCAACTCACACGTGATGAGCGTGAGACACACTCTTTAACACTGTTTACACACGCTCTCACCCCACACTCGCATGAATTTTTAGGCTGGAGCCCCACTCAGACACGCAGCAGACAAAGTAGAGCGCAGAGGAGCACACAGACGATAGCATACACACTTAGTTGCTGTCTGTGCTACAAGTCATTTTTTTTTTTTAAAGATATTTTTTGGGGTTTTTGACTTTAATCAGACAGGACAGTATAGAGATGGACAGGAAATATGTGGGAGAGAGAGATGGGGTGGGATCGGGAAATGACCTCGGGCCGGAACTGAACCCGGGTCCCCTGGAGTAATGGTCTGACGCTCCAGCCACTGAGCCACGGCGCCCCCTTACCTGTCATTTAATAGGCTACTACTACGCCATCTGGCAAAAGTTTTCTGCTTCAATAGAACAATCCCAAAATTACATAGGTGACTCTCGATGTAAAAGTAAAAGCTTAGAGCGACTATGCATCTGTTGCTTCTATCTGAGTGATGCTCAGCCTGCCTATTCTTCTTGGTTAAATTGCTGGCATCAGAGATTCATTACCGATATGGAGATTCAAAAAGATCTCCGTTGGTCCTTCCAAACACTGCAGTAGGCGCCTAGCCGCTCATTTGTGCTAGTGTAATAAAAGGCTAGCCTCTCATTAGGCTACCTCTGCATATTTAGTTCACTGATGCATCGCGCATAAATGGCAGTAAACATAGGAAGTAAGGTTAACAACATCACTGAAAAATATCAGTGAATGTAGGCTACAATAAGCCACAATACATTTCTTGATAGCCTTCATTCTTCTGAATGCTCAGCTTTAGTGATTGACTTGAGAAGGCTCGGCATAACAGGACACAAATGAATCTGTGAATTACAGTATGAATGAACTATGAATGTCAGTGACATGTAATTTATGTAATGCATTTATGATCTAAACAAGCAATTAGTGTATTGGTATGATGACTGAACTTTTAACACACACATTTCTGTCACCCATGAAGAGGTTTATTGAAAAACTGCACAGAACAATAAATTAAAACTTAAATATTTTTAATTTAAATAAAAGTGTAAACATTTACCTGAGGTTTTAATGCAATAACAATAGAAAAAAAACTATTGCACATTTTTGTCTTTTAACATATGCATCTGTACACAACAGAACTAGCCTGACATAGCCCGCCCATAATACGAATGTTCATCCGTATCCATGGTCTGGGAACGGTCCTCTGGGGCGTGTTTACATCGGTAGAGAGTCTACCGGCCAGTAAGCGAAGCTGATTAGACGAGCTGTCCAATCGTTTCAAACCAGAAGTGAATGCCCTCCCTCCGCAGTATAATCGCGTCAGGTTAAAGAACCTCCAGACCATGAATACGGATGAACAGCAGTATTATGGTCGGGCTATGTCAGGCTACAACAGAACACCAAGCTCAACTGAATATATCTACTGTTCAGGTATTTTGTCAACAAATTTCTCAAAGAGGGTTAAAAAATAAAAACCTCTCAGGTTTGGCCTCCATATCTTCAAGTTCAAGTTTTATTTTATCTTCATTTTTGTTTTATCTTCATGCCTTTTCTGCTCTTTAGCAGATTCGGCCTTGAGGTAATCCAGTACGAGGTTGCGCCCTCTCTTCCTCTTCCTGGGAGATGGTGTACTGGCGGCTGGAATGGTGGGGGTTGAGTTGTGTCTGGAGTGGTGGGGGAGTGTGTTATGGCTGGAGTGGTGTGTGTGGGGGGGTTGAGTTGTGGCTGGAGTGGTGGGGGAGTGTGTTATGGCCGGAGTGGTGGGGGGTTGAGTTGAGGCTGAAGTGGTGGGATGAGAGGTAGTTGGTGTAGCGAGAAGTGGGGTGGTGGAAGGAAGAGCAGAGAGGTTCTCCTCGGGGGGTTCATGCACATTTTACAGCGTTACAATTGCCTGGGGGGTTGGGGTGCCCATCAGTATTTCACCAGTTATATACCATTTTTGTAAAGGAGTTTATCAACAGTGGAACTGGGCTGTCTGTAGGCTTGAATGATGCCACAATGACTGGGGGTCAACGGCTGGCCTTCCCCCCAAAACAGAATGTATCAGACCTGCTAACTCGTCAAAGAAAAAAGGTGACAAGTCTCCGGACTTGTAAATGTGTGTATGAGAGGCCAATGAGTGTTGTGAAGGTGGAAAAAAAGGATATAATCTATACAAGTGCTCTACACTCCTGTATGAATTTACCTGATCAAAAGCCCACTTGTAATCCACATGAAGGTCACTGAAGAGTTGTTCTAGATGACCATTGAAAGCACTGGAGAATTTCTTTGAAGCATTATGAATGTGATGGCATGAGTCCCCATCGATATCTAGAAGCTCTGGGCAGTGGTTGTGCCAGACCAGACTTGCTCCCTAGCATAACTACACAGGAATCCATAATCATGCTCACCAAATTGGACCACGGGATATTCTCTTCTGTGAAAAATGTGTCCAGTGCATTCTCCAGGGTTGTTGTAGTCGCCTTAACTAATTCAAATGACCTAAAGTTTTCCACATCAATAGCCTTCCTCTGTGGGCTATAATAGCTCACCAAAATGGAATGCACAGGTCTGTATAAATGAGAAGAACATTAAGAATGTTGACAGTGACAGTGCTGTTAGTAGCAGCATGACAGTCGTTCCCCTAAATTATTTAGGTGTCCTGAGCACTATATAAATAACAGGAATTCATATTAATGATGTGGAACTGGGTTGTCTGTAGGCTTGAATGATACCACAATGACTGGGGGGTCAACGGCTAACTCGTCAAAGAAAAAATGGTGACAAGTCTCCTGTCGTTCCCCTATAAATTATTTAGGTGTCCAGGAATACCAGGAATTCATATTAACGATTACCTTTTTGTCATTACTGGAGGTGGCCTCATCAAGATTGACAGAGAATGGCATCTTCCTAGTGTTGCTAATTATGCGATCAGAAAATGTCTTCCCCAGGCCATGAAGCATTTTATATTTTGCTGTCGTTCGTGACCGCTTCATCCGACTGAGGGCCAATTCATCCCGTGTGCAAGGTTTACAATGACGGGGGCCATTGTGAATCGCAGTGAGTACTCTACCAAAGTACCCAGAACCATTGCCTGAAAGGAAATTGAAGTCATAAAATACAACCTTGCAAACTCTCTCCTTAGGTCTACTTTCATGGAAGAGTAGGCCTGTGTCTGTATTAGATGGCTGATATGCGATATTGTTGCCGAAAAGCGTCGAGTTTGCAGGCATGATGCATGGTCTCATAGCAACGCCAATTTGATCCTGTGGTCTCCCCGCCGTCTGTCCCCGAGCCTGTTTTTTGCCCGTTTCAGGTCCTACAATACCAACCACACACACACACAAGAAAGAGAGGGAGCAACATAGAGTCATCTAAAGGATTTTAAAAAGTATTACGGTCTGATGAGTCTGATTAAATGCAGATAACTACCCAGTTACGTTCAGGATAATACGCTAGTTTGGGTGACCAGAGTGACTGATATGTTAGCATCGACAGGCTTTCAAATCTAGGTCTAGGGGAAGATGAATATTGGGACAGGGCCTTACTGTACGTTCACACCAACAGCTACTAAAGCTACAAAATCGCTTTTGTAGCTCAAAAAAGCAGCTGGCTCATGACGTGCCTGTTGTCATTCCTATTAACATTGCAGCGTTTAGATTTTACAGCTGAAACGCTTCATATCTAATTTGCATACAGTTATCCATTTTTCTAGTCGCTCAAATCCCCGAACTTTTACAGCTGGTAGCTTTTGTCGCTCTTGCCCATATAACAAGAGGGACTTTCAGTACCTCTTGGTGTCAACGTACAGTTAGACCTTGTCATGTCCATGTAAGGACCAGTGGATGCAGCTTTTTCCCCCCACATAGCTGCCTTGCAAGGTTGGGGTGTGGGGTGTGTCAGATTTTGAAAAATCGGAATTCATGTGGTTTTCTGCTGTTCAGATCACCCAAAACCATTTCTAGATACAATCTGGATATGCAAAAAATTTGGATGCCAATCTCAACTGAACTACACTGAAAAAGTGTAGGTACAGTATTTTGCTGAGTGGCCTGGAGAGTCACAGCTCACAAACAGCTCAACCTGGTGACTTCATTGCCTCCAACACTGAACTCTGTTCTTTCATCCATGTCTTCTCTGACAGGAAACACATTTCTTCCTAAGTGTTGCACAGGTGCTACGGTCAAATTTATGAAAATGAATGGCTCTGAATTTTTTTTTTTTTTTGCTGCCTATAGGAGGTTTCCTTGTCCCTTTACCCCTTTCATTGCAGGCTGTGATTGGACAGGGAGTTATTGGGTGGGTTTAGCATTGTTTGAATTGCTTGTTAGTTGCTTGTCGTGCTGATTAGTTTTAGCAGTTTTACCCGGGGGTCTATCACTCGTCTCCAGACTATACATTCATGTTATAGTCTGGCGTGTCAGGCTATGTTAGCTCCAGGGTTAGTTGTGAACCTTCATTTTGTAGCTATTTGGTTTCTTCTTGGACAATCAAATAGCCACACTTCAAGCAACGTTGAAGCAACTGTTTAAGCTGTTCTTCAAAACGTTAGTTGAACCTTGCAATTCCTGGGGGGTATTTCACCAAACATAGCCTTTCACAGAAGAAATCACATACAAGTTACCATGGGGATTTACTTGAAAGCTAGCCTGGTCCTGACTAGGCTAAGTGCCAGGCTTAGTTTATTCTGATGATAATTCTGGGATATCATTTGTTCAGTCAGTTATCACTTCAAACATACCCTCACGTGTCAGAAGTATTCTATAATCTGGAAACTTTACACTGGACCCCAAAGCCATTTGTTTTTAGAATAATGGTTAGCTGTTGAAGTTATTGGCTGGTTAGCTGGCTCAGCCAAAACCTAAATGGCAGCTGCCAATATGCTCATGGCTGAAGTGGCCATTTCATGTCTATAGATGTCTATATGGATCAGCTCCCTCTACACGTAGATCAACACATAGGCTAGCTAAAAATTCAGCCATAGCAGGCTATTCCACTTACCATCACCACTTGGTCATGGATGGTTATGAAGCCATCGGCGCCACCAATATCATTGAACTTTTCGATTATGGGAGAGTGGGGGGAAAGCAGGGATTCCGCATTTGTTAAAATTGCCGCTGACATAGCCAAATCGTATAATTTGAAGGAAATGGTGTTGGAATTGTAGAAGATGCAATCTTTCCTTGTTACTATTGATACGATCTTTCCTTGTGATTTTTAAACATGCATGTTTTACCATATTGAACTCTCTCCGACAGCTCTTCCGGGAGGTTCAACATGTAGTACAGCTTGCCGTCGGTGAGGACTCTACATTCAGACACAGTCCATACCGTGGTCACGCCCCCTCTCCGAAGGAGCAGCTGGAGGCCACTCTCATTCTGCTAGTGGCAATGCAATTTTAGCCTCAATGGCAAACGCTCATTGATTAGGGTTCACCATTGATTGAGTTAATTTTTCATATTTCTTTCAGAGCTATTCGTTTTCTTGATCTCACCTTTGACGTGCCCGCGGCACCTTGTGGCAAACTATAGAGGGGTCTCCTTAGTGGTGGCATACACCAAGGAGCCAAAAGTCTGTGTATCTTTATCTGTGGTTCATTATAACACATCATATAACATATAAACATAACATATAAAATGCTAAGCCTAGGCCAACACACTAGGCTTGGCTTTGGTAACACTAATAACCAGATGATATTTATTTATTTATTTGCTAAAATTTAACAAGTATCGGTAGCAAGAAGCCGCGGGCCTTCAGGTCTTCTTGATTTTCCCATTGACGTGCCCGCTGCATCTTTTGGCAAACCCTAGAAGGGTCTCCATAGTGGAGTCATACACCAATAACCCAAAAGTCTTTGGATAGGCTGCATGTAGCTCGGCGGAAGGGGCAGTGGACACAATGGTGCCCCTATCTATATTGTGCCGTTGAAAAGCTTCACTCGTGGTTTTACCTGCGTTTCATTGTAGGATAGGCTGCATCTTCTGGCCACTGCATTGCTGTGGCGGACTTTAATGTTAGCGTACGTTAACGTAGGCTTACCCTGTGGTCACACGGGAAGGCAACTGGGCAATTTGAACAAGCAACTCAGTTGCCAAGGAGGCGTGACTCGTATGAAGTTAGTTGCTACCGTTCGTTGCTAAAATAAGCGTCTGGTAGCGACAACGTATATCGCCACAGATGTATTTTTGTGTTACAAAACCCATGTTTTCAGTTTTATCTTACCTCATTTGCCGCCTCGTTTTACAAAATATCAAGTCATAAGTCCTAACTTGTTAGGTTGTCAACAGATAAATGCGATTTTTGAGTTAGCTCCGCCATGACAGGTGTCAGATCAAAATTATTTTTGAAAGTATGCCGTCACGCATGGCTTCACTCTGATTGGCGTTTATGACAAATCGCCTGGTTAAATCGCCCAACTTTTGCAGAAAATAGCCTGCATTTCTATTTTTCCCCGCCCACCAGGCGATCTGTTGCTCAGTTGCTCGCCGTTAATCGCTGTTGCCTACTGTCATTGAAAATGAATGGGAACTAGTCTCCCAACACCAGTAATATTATCGCCCGTGTGACCAAGGGGTTATATCAGTCTGAGTTGCTGCATCATTCTTACTTGGAGAGCACTGTACACCTGATTCCTTCGTTTCAACTGGTGGCATGACAGTTTCTTCCATGGTCGGTAGGTCAGATGATTCACCCTCTTCCATGTGCAATAGGGTCTGTTTGTTGAATTGAATAACAACGCATTTTGGGGCCTGCTTCTTGTCGATCCAGGCTGAAACAAGACACTGCAATGCGAATATACACCCGACACTTGCATGTTAATGTAATAGGGTCAGAACCAAAACCTTCTATGCCTTATAGGCTACAGTAATGAATAGTAACCTGATGCACAGGCTTTCCAAATAAATGGAGAGGGAGAGAGACAGTTGTGAAGCAATAAATAAATAAATTTATTAATACGTCTGGTATGTTCTTTTGTACTGGTCATGCGCAGAGGGCATGAAAAAGTGCAAGCGTTGACAGTGCAATGGCACAAAATTAACAAATAATGACAGACAGAGAAATAAAAGAATAAAGAAACAATTATTGGACCAAAGTGCCCTCTACCCTTTGACAAGGCGTTACAGTCTACTAATTGTGGCCCGGATAGTAGCCACAAACGAGATGATACACTGCACACACACACAAAGTTTGTTCAACCCACAAGTAAGAGGTGTATTACAATACAACCAAGGCACACAGTAAATGTTCAACCCACAATTAAGAGGTGAGCACACAGTGAAATGAGCTAGCCAATGGAACACAAGTTAGCAGGGCGCCCACCAGGGGGCAGCAGAGACAGGATACTGGTCCAAAGAAGAAAAGGATATTAAAAGAAAAAAGGGATATACAAAAATAAATGATACAGTGTGCAGCTAGCGCCCGGGGAAAGTATTCTGTTGGCTGATTCCACAGGCCGGCCAGGCCCGTGGCGACAGGGAGGGAGCAAAAAAGGAGGGAGAGGGACAAATTAAACAGGGGACTATGCAAGTGCAACCCTCGATCCTCTGCCTAAATTAGGTCTTCATAGGCAGAGTTTTGAGATTCATGTTTGCATATGAATTGCTTTAACTTTGTCTTCGGTAGCGGACTCAGCCCACAAATATCAATAAGAATCTAAATCCTTTGTGCTCCGAGATCAAGGCTTTGGACCAGTTCACTATGAAAACAAACCAACCAATTAACATTTTGCATATGAATTGCTTTAACTTTGTCTTCGGTAGCGGAATCAGCCCACAATAATCAATTAGAATCTGAATTCTTTGTGCTCCGAGATCAAGGCTTTGGACCAGTTCATGATGAATCGCTCAGGTTTTCAAATGAGTTGATTTCATAGCTGGTAGACAGAGTTTTGACATTCATATTTGCATAGGAATTGCTTTAACTTAGTCTTCGGTAGCGGACTCAGCCCACAAATATGAATAAGAATCTGAATTCTCTGTGCGGACGTAATTGACTTTGAATGGAGACAGGCTATTTGGTCGACAAAAAGGTGGCAGGCGACTTGGGCGACTGAATCTTGGGCGATAAAATCAAGTTAAACTTCGGTTAAATTTATGTAATGAGCTATGATGCGGTTGGGCGATTACCAATCAGAATGTTGATATACTGGTGAAATGCCCGTAGAAAAACAGGATGGAACATTTGAAAGCTAACGTCATGGGCAAATTTGCCATTTTGGTTGCTGTGCTCAAGCGATGTTTCTTGGGACTTCGGCGACTCTTGACAATTTATCGGTCTCGGTCTGAACGCTCAGTTATAAGTGTCTAACCTCCAAATGCACATCTCTGAAGCCTGCATAAAAGTACCTCTCAGGTTTGGGATACTCCTTGCATCTTCTTTACGTATCAGTAGACCCCAAAATGTGTGCATCCAAGACACTATTGTTGTCAAACTAAATGCTAATTTCCTCCTTTTGTTTGGGTCAAAATCTGAGTTTTTGGTGAAAGTGGTTCGCTTGCTGATATATGACACATGGAAAGGGTGAGAGACAATCTCGTTTTCTGGTGAAAGAAGGAAGTCAGCTCTTTTCTTTTTTGGTAGTTTTGGTGTGTACGTAGTCATAGCACATGGTATTCTGTGGCACTTTAGAAATCAGTCAAAATTCTCCAAAACCTCTAGTATGGAGCTCTCTAATCTGAAAACGGCTGGCAGTTAATTAGCTAACTGCTGATTGATCACGTGATCCAAGTGCTCCTAATAAAGGTAATCAGCAGGTAAGGCACCTGAGAGCATGAGAGCAAAGAAAAGGGACAAATGGCACAGGGAACACAAAATACATACCGTCGGAACAACAACAATTTAGATCAATCAAGCCTATAATCTACATCACCTTGGCTAAATGAAAAATAATTTTATTTTGGTGAGGCCAGATTAACTAGCTCAACGGGCCGCATGTGGCTCCAGTTTGCCCAGTATTACTCTATCTGTGTAATAAATAGAATATTAAAGCCGTATTCAGCAACTAAGTCCAATTTTGTATAATTTTTATTACTACCTCCGCCAAGGAGGTTATGTTTTCGGTTGTGTTGGTTTGTCTGTCTGTCTGTCTGTTTGTTTGTCTGTTTGTCAGCAGGATAACTCGAAAAGGACTGCACAGGAGTCCGTTTCCCAACGGATGCTAGCTAACCACCGTTGTCCGACGCAGTTACTAACGATAAAGATGGCAAACAACGACCAATTCCCAACGCGCTTGAAGTTCTGTCGTAACATGTTAGTCCTGACGACATTGGTTACAACTTACATTGTTCTAACTACATCGTTCCCAGATGTTTCGGCAGCGTTCGGGGAGAATTCGGAAGCACTCCTTGCAAAAAGCATGTCAACATAGCATGGCTAAAGTTGTAGCATCACTAAGCTCATAAAATCGCTAGTGTTGATAAATAAACTACACAATGATAAACCTAGTGGTAGTGGTAGATAATATTCCCCGACATGACAGTGTTTCAATTTGTATGGGCTATTTGATGATAACCACGTTATTTAATGAGTCTCCATACAAAACAAAAAAAAAGTTAAAAACGTACTTCTTTTGATAGTCAATTACGAGTTGTGCCTCAGTTCAATTATCAGGAACGGTAGTGATGGGGGTTAAGGCCATGCACACCTGAGGCAGTAAATTGGTATTTTGTCAAATCTCCGGTTCGAATCCAGGCGGGAACAAAGTCGTCTTTTTTAATATATATATATTTGACATGCTGTAGCCTACTCGTGATGGTTGGTGACGTGTTGTTAGTTATCTTTGTTTGTTCTTTGAAACTTCTATGGATAACTGGAGCATTTGTGTTTCAAACAGTTGCATTACCACATGGTGAAGTTGAAGTGGGAATTAGTTAATCCTGTAGGTGGGGGTAATGCATCAAATGATGCTCAATTTGACAGTTTTAAGACCCAAACAGACGAGGAAGAGGCTTAACGACAGCTATACACCTGTCGCTGCAACTACAGTCCCACATCCGATGGTAAGGTCATCCGACGCCGTTGGGGAACGATTCTAAACACTAACGACAGTGAAACTACTGTGGTTGTAACGACTAAGTTCCAGCGACTGTAGTTGTAAAGACTGTAGTCTTAGCGACAGCTTTGGGTA
The DNA here is from genome assembly GCA_027497455.2 of Sardinella longiceps. Taxonomy (NCBI): domain Eukaryota; kingdom Metazoa; phylum Chordata; class Actinopteri; order Clupeiformes; family Clupeidae; genus Sardinella; species Sardinella longiceps. Next base: position 19,923 of record JAODXP020008043.1, on the reverse strand, counting down.
ACACAAATGCCGGACAACCGTCTGTTCCAACCACGGAAGTTGCTACGTTAGTTTGCAACGACGCTGTTGGGAAACTGACTCCAGATTTGGATGAAATTTTCAGACAATGGTGTATATTGGGACAAGCAAGAGCTGATTCGATTTTGGTGGCGATCAGTGATCCAGAACCTGATCTGGAATGTATATTGTGTCTGTGACCACATTGCCTTGGCAGAGGTCTGCGCTTTCTGAGCGCTTTTGTAGTTGTCACATTATTTTGGAAGTACTACATGAAAAAGTCTATTAAGGATAGAAACCCTCATTATCTAGCACTAGATCTTAACCCTGTAATCGAAGTTGCAAAAGTACAGCGGCCCCTGTAGCCTTATTACGGGAGGGATAGATGCCTATCGATCACAGCTGTGAGCTAGTCGCTGACAACGTGCTACAGCGAGGAAGGGGGTTGAGAGGCAATTGAGGAGCGTAGTAGAGACAGGGATAGAGACCAGAGATTTTTTGCTTAAGTCTTGCAATTAAGTAAACTTGCTGAATACAACATTAAGTGCCACACATACCTGGGACTACTATAACCTCACGATTTGCCTAAATTTACTTCTGAAATTTATATTTGATAGGGAGGAGCTTCCCTTTTCTCCTCCATGCCTCTATAGATACAGACGGCAAGTCCGGGCACGCCCATAAAATCAGCTCCTCGTGTCCCCCATGTGGGGGAAAATAAACCCTAAATTAGTGAAGGAGTCAATGGCATGCTAAGCTACAAGTTACACTGAGCACCATCTACAAGGAGCCAGACACATTTTTGAGGGCAATGCCTGAAGGTAGTAATGATGGTCAGATGGTCCGGAATTCTGAATTCTGAACTTGACACCCCTCCAAACGCGATACTGATGACAATCTAGATGATGTTTGTTAGCTTCATTAGCTTGCTAACTAGCCAACTTCATTGATCACCACAGTAAATGTAGCTAACTTTAGCTTGCTTAACTGAGCTAATCATACTTGTGATTGAAAGTTGCTTTACTTTTGACAGGAGCAGAGACGGCTCATGACATTTCTGTTAGTGTAACTGCAATAAACAAATGATGGAACAATTATTTTAGTTTAAACACAAGTAGGCAAACAGGTCATGATTAGACAAAACATCTAATATGGACTTTGTTCAATTTTACTTAGCGATCTTTTATTGTTAAGTAACTTTCTCTACCTTGTCCATTCACCATAATGTTAAATTGGCCTCTGTTATCCCCCACGCTGACTCCACCCTCGCACTTTGGGGGCGTTAACCGTACTTGCCGTCTGTATCTATGGTCTCCTTCAATTTAGGGTGGAGATCGAAGTACTTCTGGAGCTCCGTAGTGTACTTGCTGGGACCCTGTACTTTGTCCCTTAGTGACCAGCAAAACCTATAAATGAGAAGGTCAACATTAAACTCACCTAAGTCTTCAAAATTCACTCAAAAGTTTAATAATTAGGGGATTCATCATAGTGGTAAGAAGACCTACTTATGCTGCAAACATGGAGGACTTTCGATGCCTCCTTTGCAGTCCCCAATTTGGAGGACCCACAACCTTACTTCCCAGAAGTATTATGGGTGGGCTGTCGGGCTACATAAATACGACATTGGTGACATTTTGAAGATGACGCACCTCACAGGTCCTGTCATGAGCTTTGGCATGCATCACGGATAACAGTGGATGCACACCAAAGAAGTGGTCCCAACTCCGTGCACACACTAGTCCCCCTCTTCATGTATGTCCAGTACCTACACGCCACATCACAGCAGAAGGTCACGGTGCCTTGGCCTGAGACATGTTCCTAGAGAAATAGGGGGGTAGGCAAAAATCTCCCCTCGGAACATGTTTAGGGCAGCGGCGAAGACACTGTGACGGCAGACAGCAATTTCGAGGCCCTCTTCATCCAGTTTAGAGGACTTTCGCGACACCTCCTTTGCAGCCCCCATTTTGGAGGACCCACAAGCTTACTTCCCAGGAATCTACAATTCATAAAAATAAATAAATAAAATGAATATGTCAAGCTAGCTATTACAGCACTCAGGCTTTTTGTGGCCTTGTCCACCTCATGCTTTTTAAGTGCGATGGAGAGGGATCTGCATCGCCTAAAGCTCTTCAAAATGGTCTAATAGTGCAAGGCTCGAAGGTGCATTTTTATTTGCTTGTTCCAAAATGCACTTACATTGTTTCTCGAATTTTCGGGTTTTACCCTGCCTTCTTTTCAACTTCCCCCCCCCCCTTTTCCCTTGTCTTTCTTTCTCCTTTTCCCCACATTTTTTCTTTTTTTTTTTTCTCTCTTCAGAAGAGAAAGAGGAGAGGGATGACTCAAAGGAGGAAGAGAATAGGGAAGACAGGGAAGTGAAAATGGTTTGTTTACGGTCACTTTCAAAATACTGAATATTCCAAAATATTCCATAGTATTATATTGTTTGATATGATGGTAAGTATAAACCAACAACAAAAATGGGGTTAAGGGATAGGCGAACTTGCACCAGAAAAAAAAATGAAATAAATTCTTTACCTCCGCAATCAAAGCACTGAGGCTTATCGTGGCCTTAACCACTTCATTCTTTTTTAATGCGATTGAGAGGGATCTGCATTTCCTGTAGGGCCATTTTTTAATTATTATTAATTTTTAATACGTTTATCTAACAGGGATCTGCATATTTCCGTTGCAATTATCTATTTTAATCTAAAGATGTGATATTCAGTATTAGGCCTCAACATTTCTCATTGCTCATGAGGCTAGTGATAGGCTACTAAACAGAACAGGGCTATTTTAGAGAGAGAGAGACATGTTCCTTTCTTTCTTTTCTTCTTGTAATGGCAATCTTAACATGCAGCCCTTTCCTCCTCTTGCAGCCGTGTTACGGAACTTTCAGTGAGCACTGGCAAGTAAGTTTGTGCTCTCAATCCGGGGTAGCTGACCTCCAGTTTGACGGAGGTGGCATCCTCATCCTCTGTACTTTTTGATGAGTGATAGATTCCAATGTTTGCTAGTTGGTCAGCTATAGCTGAAAACTGGCAGTTTCAATCGAACTGGATCAGGGAGGGGAGGGAAAGGGGCAAATTAAACAGGGGACTCAGCCGGCAGCCAACAGGTAGTAGGCCTACATCTAGCCAAGCTGATCAAAGCTACCTAGCTGCACATGAAACAAAAGGAAACTAGACCAACTCAGCACACTATAACCGAGGGGGTGGAGTAGCCTAGTTCTGTACGAAATTATAACAACAACAACATTGGGAAAACAGTGGCCAAACCATGAAATATTGTCTTCATGATCACTCATGTGCCACATCTTCTGTTCGGCTGGATGCAACTGGACCACAAGCGCCGGACTCGCCAAAACATTACCCCCGCTCTGGCAACAGCATGCAGTTCAAACACGGTGCTCGGCGGCCATCACGTCGTCTCTTTTCTACAACAGCCACCCAAACAATTCAATGTGCGATGGTTAAAAAACATCATTTTTTGATCAGGCTTTACAACACATCATTCAGACACTCTTCTTCCTCCTTTGTGAGTGTACAGGTCTGTTTGTTGAATTGAATAACAACGCCGTTTGGGGCCTGCTTCTTCTTGTCGATCCAGGCTGAAGTCCCCTTGATGGTAGACAGTCTCCTTATATAAATTAATGAATTTATTTAGTCTATCTGATTTAAAAACATTGCATAGTAACAGTAACCATACATTTAAAAAGATAAATAGACACTGAGGGATAAACACAAAAAAGCCCTAAGGCTTATTTCCATTGTGGTCCCTTAACATAACATATATTATAACATATGTTCTCCACACTGTTGGGTATGAGCACCAGTGCGGGTAAACAAAATAATGGCAGTGATTGACCTAGTGATTTGCACTGGTACTGGCAACATACAGATGCAATAAACGGCTCTGGAAAATGGGTCTCCATGGATTGTGTGGCACTAATTCAGTGGTTCTCAAAGTGTGGTCCGGGGACCACTGGTGATCCGCGACCAAGCTGAAGTAGTCCGTGAGGGGATTTAAAAAAAAAAAAAAGCATGTGAATTTAGTCTCTGTTTATCACTAATTTCATATGTATATAAGGAGAACAGGCGACAGAACGCAGCCTTGAGGCGCCCCTGAATTTATTATGTATACCCTTGTCACTCTCTGTATCAGAGAAAAGGCTGCTGTACCTCACTCTCTGTGAGTGGCCTGTAATAAACTCCTTGATTTACTGTACAATGTGTTTGTTGGTGTTAGTCACATAGTCTGTTAATGAGGGTATGCTTAATGCTTCTTCATACAGTTAAATGCAGAACTATCAATGAATAGTATTCTGGCATAACTCTTATTTGCAGGTGTTTACTGACGGTGTTCATAAGTGTCAGTGTTGCATCACCAGTACCCCGGCCCTTTTTATATGCAAACTGGCGTGGGTCTAAATACCCACTGTCACGACCACCTTGGCTCAGGGGTGAGGGTGATATGAGACAAGACATTGGCACGGATCACTCTGATAAAAATGGAATTCATTTACAAAAAAAGATATTTACATACTGTAAGTCAGTAAATGTAACCAAGGAAAAGTAAATTATAGCGTTGTGTATGTCAGTTAAGTGTAAGTGTAGTGCATAAAGTGGTAGGCTAATGTCCTCTTGGACAGTGGCCAGTGCAGGGGGCCAAGGCAAGGGCTGCAGGGGTTTTTACAAGACAGACAGGTTGTGGGCTCTTTCTCGAGCCAATCTCAAGATGATGTAATGTGAGGTAACTAGACACCTGGGGTTCGTTCAACGGCACATTGTTACGCACCGGTGTGTTGCGTTAGCCTAATTGAATGATAAGTTTGCCCGTTACGCTCCACACCGGTGCGCAACATGCTTCTGAGGTAGTTCACTCTCGTTTGATGGGTGTGTCAGAGGTGTTCACCAATGAGCATCTAGGTGTATCGGAAGCTCTGAGATTTAAAGCGCTAGTGCTAAATGTAACACAAATTTATGTTGTGTTGGAATGTACTCTGGTGACAGCAAAAGCAGTGGTAATATTATCATTTTGTAGCATTCCTAACAATGATGCATTTAAACTACTGAGATTGTTGTCAAGTTCAGCTATTTCCTTTTCTACCACCACGTGCAGAATGGCCCTCCAGGCTTCCATTGTTGCTGTACTAACGTGACACAACAGTATGTTCAGCCCGACGTTGTTTGCGTTGGGTTCAACGTTATGCTCCGTTACGGCAGTTTTGAATAGCCTCCTGCAGCCAACACATTGCGGATGTTCCCTGTAGCCTATGACAGATCACCCCTAATTAGTCAATTGATCATTTTCACTTGTCTTTATTTTTGCTATTATCCATTGTTATTGCCCTCAGCTGCTTATGTGGCTGCCAATTCTGTGGGACCCCAGCCGTCTTACCCTGTGACATTCTATGCAGGTGGTTTAGGAACACACTAGCTGAACTAACAGTGTAAATGGTCTATGTTAACAATTGAGGCTTTTTATCAATGTTAAAGTGTCTGTAGAGGCAGTATAGACCCAAGAAACGCATTTGAAAGCCATAAAGAGATTTTTCATAATATGAGATATTTAAGCCTCCTGTTGTTTGCTTCTTAGTCCTCCATGTGCTCCTTTGTTTATCCCTGCCTTGTGTTCCTAGCTCCGCCCCTCACCTCTATCCAGTCTCGTTCCCTCGTTATTAGTCTCGTTGCTCCCTGGCTTAATTCACCTGTGCCTTGTTCCCTTATTTAGTCCTGTGTATTTAAGCCCGTCTCAGTCTTTTTGGTCATTGTTTGTCACGCGTTCATGCGTGCTCTGTGTCCTTGGCTTGTACAGAAACTCAGAAAAATTAGTCTTCAAAGTCCTGTTTGTCATGCACTTAGGTCTAGTTAAGCAAAACCTTGACCACATATGTTCAAAAAGGGACGTACATAATCCAAACATCACCGTTACATAATACATTGCTATGACAAACAATATAGGGGAACACAAAAACAGAACTCATTTTAGACACAAAAGCCACCCAAGTAATCAAAGAAACAAACACATTTTAAGTATACTGTTATTCAAATGAATGGTTTCATATCAAAGTCTTCATTGAGAGCGCTTGGAGACGCGTCTCTAAAAATGTGTCCAGAAGGTCTCAAGTTTGAAAAGTCACAATGCAGTATGAACTAGAAAAGCGCTCAGAGCGCAGAACTCCACCAAGGCAATGTGGTCACAGATACAATACACATGTTCTGGATCACCGATCAGCACCAAATTCAAATCGGTTCTTGCTCATCCTAATAAACACATTTTCTGAAAATTTCATCCAAATCCGTGCAGTACTTTGAGTTATCCTGCTGACAGATGCTGATTAGTGAGGCTAATTTAGTTGGTACCCCAATTCGCCTTTTTCATCTGGCGAAGCCTAACGAAAACGAGGCTCGGGAGGTAAACTAGAGGAAGTGCCGACGGAACGTCAATAATTTCTCACAGATGCTGGACAGAAGATCTACTGCTGGTCCCCTCTCTTACTGTTGGTGACGTAACACCTTCGGCATTGCTGTCGCTGGTCTGGCCAGCTGCTGATCGGGCAGGATTTCTGAATTCCCCTAGACGGGGGAACTGCCCCCTCTTGGTCGAGAACCAATCAACCTGTCCTGTTCAAGCAATTCCCTTCGCGTCACATACGTCAGAGGGAAGAGTGGTGTAATTGGTTTTGCTTCGGCACAGCATTTTCTTACATCGACCAGTAGCAAACCAAGGCATTTCAGGGAGGCGGGTCAACCATGCGTTTTGAGAAACTGTTATACGGGCTCTTGGTCAGACCAAAGTCTCGTAGAGCATTGAAAGTCGATGGCAATCAGGCTAGATTTACCCACAGATAATATATACGTTTTGTATACGTTGGTTTTACCACCCAAGCCTCGTTCTAGTGCCTCATAGTGATGTAGGTGATAAAGGTGAATATGGGACTCAGCCAGTCAGGTAGAGCACCTGCAGTTAATTAATTAATTGTGGGACGCAGTAGTGTGTGCTGCACTGTATACTGGGGGACAAGCAGCATGTAGCATAGCAGTATGCTATTACAGAAATGACCAAAGACTTGAACAACAAGGCATGCAGCCATGTTTTTATTATTATTTTTTTTTTTTGGAAAGATATTTTTGGGGGTTTTTGCCACCTTTATTGGACAGGACAGTGTAGAGCGACAGGAGATGAGTGGGAGAGAGAGACGGGGAGGGATTGGGGAATGACCTCGGGACGGAATCGAACCCGGGTCCCGAGATTTGTGGTATGGCGCCTTAGCCAACTGAGCCACGACGCCCCCAGCCATGTTGTTTTTGACCGCACCAGGCGCTGGCCTGAATTATGTAGAAAACAATGAACAACTAGAAAAGCACTCAGAGTGCAGACCTCCGCCAAGGAAATTTGGTCACAGATGGTGTTCTGGATCAACAATCGCCACCAAAATTGAATCAGTTCTTACTTGTCCCAATACACAGGTTGTCCGATAATTTCATCCAAATCCGAGCACCACTTGTCGAGTTATGCTGCTCGCAGACACACACGCCGAGCAAAACATACAACCGACAACAGAATTTCAACCCAAAGAGAAGGTTTGAGCTGGATCAAAAGTAGGATTGGATTACATAATCTGGTTTTATCCAAAAGCTCTCCTTTGCCTCTGAAAAGTTCATTTCCAACATTTGATCCAATCCGTGATCCGAAATCCCATTGGATTGTGTTTAATGACAAGTCACAACTTCCATGCAGTTTGATACAATATGTATGTATGATACAGACTGTTTCACATATTTTTCTTACACATTGCTCCTTCAACCTTTTGTCTGCTTCCAAGAATTTTTATTGCAGACACTTCTGATAGCATCGATTTTGGAGGTGACGGTGGCTGTGTTGTGAGTGAGTATTGGTACCCCAAAACATTGGAAAAACCCGGTTATTGTGACCTACAGTAATCAACACTTAACATTTTTGTGATGAGTGTTATTGTGGTGATAGGTTTCAAAGTTTGCTAGTTGGTCACCTATAGCTGAAAACTGGCAGTTTCAAACTGGAAGTGGATCAAAAACTACTGTCATTCCAAGGCAAGGCAAGGCAAGTTGATCAATATGGCTTTTAGCAATGCAAGCACGCTCTCTATTCACTGAGCTTTTTGCCTTTTCTCCTATGTACATGTGACACTAGTTATAAACCATTTCTGTTGAGGAAGAGCTGAAACTTAGTCTGACTGCCGTCATGGGTGGAGCGGCTGACTCGCCCGTTCCGCTGTCTCATTCTCGACCTGAGGCTAGTGTGACACTACTAGCTGTGAGCCCAATCTGTTGGAGATGTTGAATGGCCTCCCTGACAACGGCCGCTATTTGATCTGGCATGGGACCAGCTGAAAAGAAGTGATGGTCTGTTCCGTTACAACAAGGTGTTGGTAAATTTTAGCAAATACAGCTTTGTTTCTTGTCAACATTATTTTTATCATTCCTTTCTTTAGTTTCTTTTCCTTCTCCGGGGCCCAAACACCAGCCAGGGCCACTCCACCCACTCCACTCCACTCCACTCCACTCCAGGTTTTATAAAACCCGGCCCGCCACCTCCACTTCACCAATCCCACCGTCTAAACAAAATACCCCCCCCCCCATACCTTCTTCCCATCACATATTTCTATGAGTAGTGGCAGTTTGTGCAATATCGTAGGGGTGCTTTGGTGGTGTGTCTGTGGGATTGTGTGGTTTTGTGGACAGTGTTGACTGTGTGATGTTTGCGCCTATTAGTGGTAGGTGAAGGGGAATGTGCTTTACTGTGGGTGCCCTGGCCAAAAGGATCACACTCCAGGGTAGAGGGGGAAAAGGAGTGCCTGTGATGAGGTGAAGGAAGGTGAAGGTGTGGGACCGCATGTGAAGTGCTTGTTTAGTTATGATAAGGAAAAGTTTTGCCTGCAAAATGAAAAAAAAAAAAAAAACAAATACCATAGGTGATGATGATAGATTTTTTTTATTTCAAAATAAACTGAACCCATGACAAAGAATAGTGAATACAATAAAAAATAAAGAAATAAAGAAATAAAAATAATATTAAAAAAAATAATTAATCTTGAAAATAAGAGTCCAGTGGTTCTGTGGTTTCTGTGAAGAGGTGGAGGATGGATTTAGATTTAGATGCCTGGGAAGTGGTGAAAGGTTAGATTTGTTTAGTTATGATAAGGAAAAGTTTTGCCTGCAAAATGAAAAAACAAATACCATAGGTGATAGATTTTTTATTTAAAAATGAACTGAACCCATGACAGAATATTGAATCAAATAAAAAAATGAATAAAGAAATAAAAATACAAAAATAATATAAAAAATAAATTAATCTTCTTCAAAATAAGAGTCCAGTGTTTCTGTGCAGAGGTGGAGGATGATGGATTGGCTGGTGGATGGGTGAGTGGTGATGGAGGACTGGCTGGTGGATGGGTGACTGGTGATGGAGGACTGGCTGGTGGATGGTTGAGTGGTGATGGAGGACTGGATGGTGGATGGGTGACTGGTGATGGAGGGAGTGGATGTTTGAGTGGTGTTTGTGATGAGTGTTGTGGTGGTGTCCGTGTGAAATAGTAATCAATCTTGAAAGTAAGAGTCCAGTGGTTCTGTGCAGAGGTGGAGGATTGACTGGTGGATGGGTGAGTGGTGGTGGGTGGAGTGTTTGTAAATGAAATACGTGTGATCTTACCAAAATAACGAGTCATAGTAACAAAATCAAAACTTAAAATCTTTGTGATGAGTGTTGTGGTAGTGTCCGTGTGGTCGATTGTGAGTGCTTTTGAGAGTGTTTGGTGGTGGATGGGTGAGTGGTGGTGGTGGGTGGAGTGTTTGTAAATGAAATGTGTGTGATTTTACCAAAATAACGTGTGATTGAAACAAAATCAAAATTTAAAATTTTTGTGATGAGTGTTGTGGTGGTGTCTGTGTTGTCAATGGTTAGTGCTTTGGAAAGTGTTTGGTGTGAAATGGTGTGTTTGGTGGTGCTCTGTGATTGTTGTGTGGTGAGTGTAGTGTTGAAGTGTTTGGTGGTGAATTTTGTTTTATAGTGCGTGTTGCAATTGGTGCAGTATTGGACGGGTGCGTCAGTGGTGTTGTAGTGTGTGCTTGAGTGGGCAAAGTGTTGATTCTGTGATTGTGCCAATGAGTGGGAGTGTTGTGGTGGTTGTGATTGGATGTAGTGGTTGTGCAGGTGTGTCTGTGTTTTGGACAGGTGTGAAAGTGGAGGTGGTGTTGAGGGTGGTGACATGGTTGAATTTTTTTATGGTGCAGTGTGTGATGTGGTATCATTCGTGTACGCTTAGTGGTGTGTTGTGCCATGATGTGAGTGTCAGTGTAGATATTTTGTCAGCAATGTGGTATGTGGTGCGTGTGGGGACATCTTCAGTGTGTGTCAATAACTTCCAAAATGTTGACTGTAATGTGTGCCTAAAAAGGGGAAAAAAATGTATATAGAATTTTTAAAATAGGTAAATCAGTCTTATACATATTTGTTACAATATCTTAGCAACTTTGGCATTTCCATAAATTTACTTTTCACACTCAATTGTGAGTGCTTTTGAGAGTGTTTGGTGTGAAATGGTGTGTGTGGTGGTGCTCTGTGATTGTTGTGTGGTGAGTGTAGTGTTGTAATGTTTGGTGGTGAATTTTGTTTTATAGTGTGTGTTGCAATTGGTGCAGTATTGTGCAGGTGCGTCAGTGGTGTTTAGTAGTGTGTGTTTGAGTGGGCAAAGTGTTGATTCGGTGATGTTTGTGCCAATGAGTGGGAGTGTTGTGGTGGTTGTGATTGGATGTAGTGGTTGTGCAGGTGTGAGTGTTTTGGACAGGTGTGAAAGTGGAGGTGGTGTTGAGGGTGGTGACATGGTGGATGGATCACAGATGCTGGACAGAAGATGTACTGCTGGTCCCCTCTCTTACTGTTGGTGACGTAACACCTTCGGCATTGCTGTCGCTGGTCTGGCCAGCTGCTGATCGGGCAGGATTTCTGAATTCCCCTAGACGGGGGAACTGCCCCCTCTTGGTCGAGAACCAATCAACCTGTCCTGTTCAAGCAATTCCCTTCGCGTCACATACGTCAGAGGGAAGAGTGGTGTAATTGGTTTTGCTTCGGCACAGCATTTTCTTACATCGACCAGTAGCAAACCAAGGCATTTCAGGGAGGCGGGTCAACCATGCGTTTTGAGAAACTGTTATACGGGCTCTTGGTCAGACCAAAGTCTCGTAGAGCATTGAAAGTCGATGGCAATCAGGCTAGATTTACCCACAGATAATATATACGTTTTATATACGTTGGTTTGACCACCCAAGCCTCATTCTAGTGCCTCATAGTGATGTAGGTGATAAAGGTGAACATGGGGCTCAGCCAGTCAGGTAGAGCACCTGCAGCTAATTAATTAATTGTGGGACGCAGTAGTGTGTGCTGCACTGTATACTGGGGGACAAGCAGCATGTAGCATAGCAGTATGCTATTACAGAAATGACCAAAGACTTGAACAACAAGGCATGCAGCCATTTTTTTATTATTATTATTTTTTTTTTTTGGAAAGATATTTTTGGGGGGTTTTGCCACCTTTATTTGACAGGACAGTGTAGAGCGACAGGAAATGAGTGGGAGAGAGAGACGGGGAGGGATTGGGAAATGTCCTCGGGACGGAATCGAACCCAGGTCCCGAGATTTGTGGTATGGCGCCTTAGCCAACTGAGCCACGACGCCCCCAGCCATGTTGTTTTTGACCGCACCAGGCGCTGGCCTGAATTATGTAGAAAACAATGAACTAGAAAAGCGCTCAGAGTGCAGACCTCCGCCAAGGAAATTTGGTCACAGATGGTGTTCTGGATCAACAATCGCCACCAAAATTGAATCAGTTCTTACTTGTCCCAATACACAGGTTGTCCGATAATTTCATCCAAATCCGAGCACCACTTGTCGAGTTATGCTGCTCGCAGACACACACGCCGAGCAAAACATACAACCGACAACAGAATTTCAACCCAAAGAGAAGGTTTGAGCTGGATCAAAAGTAGGATTGGATTACATAATCTGGTTTTATCCAAAAGCTCTCCTTTGCCTCTGAAAAGTTCATTTCCAACATTTGATCCAATCCGTGATCCGAAATCCCATTGGATTGTGTTTAATGACAAGTCACAACTTCCATGCAGTTTGATACAATATGTATGTATGATACAGACTGTTTCACATATTTTTCTTACACATTGCTCCTTCAACCTTTTGTCTGCTTCCAAGAATTTTTATTGCAGACACTTCTGATAGCATCGATTTTGGAGGTGACAGTGGCTGTGTTGTGAGTGAGTGTTGGTACCCCAAAACATTGGAAAAACCCGGTTATTGTGACCTACAGTAATCAACACTTAACATTTTTGTGATGAGTGTTATTGTGGTGATAGGTTTCAAAGTTTGCTAGTTGGTCAGCTATAGCTGAAAACTGGCAGTTTCAAACTGGAAGTGGATCAAAAACTACTGTCATTCCAGAAGATTAAAATGAGACAAGTTGATCAATATGGCTTTTAGCAATGCAAGCACGCTCTCTATTCACTGAGCTTTTTGCCTTTTCTCCTATGTACATGTGACACTAGTTATAAACCATTTCTGCTGAGGAAGAGCTGAAACTTAGTCTGACTGTCGTCATGGGTGGAGCGGCTGACTCGCCCGTTCCGCTGTCTCATTCTCGACCTGAGGCTAGTGTGACACTACTAGCTGTGAGCCCAATCTGTTGGAGATGTTGAATGGCCTCCCTGACAACGGGCGCTATTTGATCAGCTGGCATGGGACCAGCTGAAAAGAAGTGATGGTCTGTTCCGTTACAACAGTGGTTCTCAAAGTGTGGTCCGCGAGCAAGCTCAAGTGGTCCGCAAGGAGATTTCCAAAAAAAAAAAAAAAGGGTGGTCCCTGAAAAATATTTTTGGGCAAAGTGGTCCTTGGTCTGAAAAAGTTTGAGAAACACTGCGTTACAACAAGGTGTTGGTAATTTTTAGCAAATACAGCTTTTTTTCTTGTCAACATCATTTTTATTACTACTTTCTTTAGTTTCTTTTCCTTCTCCGGGGCCCAAACGCCAGCCAGGGCCACCCCCTCCACTCCACTCCAGGTTTTATAAAACCCGGCCCGCCGCCGCCGCCATCTCCACTTCACCAATCCCACCGTCTAAACAAAATACCCCCCCCCCAATACCGAGGGACCCTCTTCCCATCTCCCATCACATATTTCTATGAGTAGTGGCAGTTTGTGCAATATCGTAGGGGTGCTTTGGTGGTGTGTGGAATTGTGTGGTTTTGTGGACAGTGTTGACTGTGTGATGTTTGCGCCTATTAGTGGTAGGTGAAGGGGAATGTGCTTTACTGTGGGTGCCCTGGCCAAAAGGATCACACACCAGGATAGAGGGGAAAAGGAGTGCCTGTGATGAGGTGAAGGAAGGTGAAGGTGTGGGACCGCATGTGAAGTGCTTGTTTAGTTATGATAAGGAAAAGTTTTGCCTGCAAAATGAAAAAACAAATACCATAGGTGATGATAGATTTTTTTTATTTCAAAATAAACTGAACCCATGACAGAATAGTGAATACAATAAGAAATAAAGAAATAAAAATAATATTAAAAAAAATTATTAATCTTGAAAATAAGAGTCCAGTGGTTCTGTGGTTTCTGTGCAGAGGTGGAGGATGGATTTAGATTTAGATGCCTGGGAAGTGGTGAAAGGTTAGATTTGTTTAGTTATGATAAGGAAAAGTTTTGCCTGCAAAATGAAAAAACAAATACCATAGGTGGTGATAGATTTTTTATTTAAAAATGAACTGAACCCATGACAGAATAGTGAATCAAATAAAAAAATGAAGAAATAAAGAAATAAAGATACAAAAAAATAATATAAAAAATAAATTAATCTTCTTCAAAATAAGAGTCCAGTGTTTCTGTGCAGAGGTGAAGGATGGAGGATTGGCTGGTGGATGGGTGACTGGTGATGGACGGAGTGACTGGCTGGTGGATGGTTGAGTGGTGATGGAGGACTGGATGGTGGATGGGTGACTGGTGATGGAGGATTGGCTGGTGGATGTTTGAGTGGTGTTTGTGATGAGTGTTGTGGTGGTGTCCGTGTGAAATAGTAATCAATCTTGAAAGTAAGAGTCCAGTGGTTCTGTGTGTGTTTGAGTTGTGGTGGGTGGAGTGTTTGTAAATGAAATACGTGTGATCTTACCAAAATAACGAGTCATAGTAACAAAATCAAAACTTAAAATCTTTGTGATGAGTGTTGTGGTGGTGTCCGTGTGGTCGATTGTGAGTGCTTTTTAGAGTGTTTGGTGGTGGATGGGTGAGTGGTGGTGGTGGGTGGAGTGTTTGTAAATGAAATGTGTGTGATTTTACCAAAATAACGTGTGATTGAAACAAAATCAAAATTTAAAATTTTTGTGATGAGTGTTGTGGTGGTGTCTGTGTTGTCAATGGTTAGTGCTTTGGAAAGTGTTTCGTGTGAAATGGTGTGTTTGGTGGTGCTCTGTGATTGTTGTGTGGTGAGTGTAGTGTTGAAGTGTTTGGTGGTGAATTTTGTTTTATAGTGCGTGTTGCAATTGGTGCAGTATTGTGACGGGTGCGTCAGTGGTGTTGAGTAGTGTGTGCTTGAGTGGGCAAAGTGTTGATTCTGTTATGTTTGTGCCAATGAGTGGGAGTGTTGTGGTGGTTGTGATTGGATGTAGTGGTTGTGACGGTGTGTGTGTTTTGGACAGGTGTGAAAGTGGAGGTGGAGGTGGTGTTGAGGGTGGTGACGATGTGGTTGAATTTTTTTATGGTGCAGTGTGTGATGTGGTACCATTCGTGTATGCTTAGTGGTGTGTTGTGCCATGACGTGAGTGTCAGTGTAGATGTTTTGTCAGCAATGTGGTATGTGGTGCGTGTGGTGTCATCTTCAATGTGTGTGTCAATGAGTTCCAAAATGTTGACTGTGATGTGTGCCTAAAAAGGGGAAAAAAATGGATATAAAATTTAAAATAGTGTAAATCAGTCTTATGCATATTTGTTACAATATCTTAGCCACTTTGGCATTTCCATAAATTTACTTTTCACACTCAATTGTGAGTGCTTTTGAAAGTGTTTCGTGTGAAATGGTGTGTTTGGTGGTGCTCTGTGATTGTTGTGTGGTGAGTGTAGTGTTGGGTGGTGAATTTGGTCTTATAGTGGGTGTTGCAACTGGTGCAGTATTGGACGGGTGCTTCAGTGGTGTTCAATAGTGTGTGCTTGAGTGGGCAAAGTGTTGATTCGGTGATGTTTGTGCCAATGAGTGGGAGTGTTGTGGTGGTTGTGATTGGATGTAGTGGTTGTGCAGGTGTGTGTGTTTTGGACAGGTGTGGAGGTGGAGGTGGTGTTGAGGGTGTTGACGATGTGGTTGAATTTTTTTTATAGTGCAGTGTGTGATGTGGTACCATTCGTGTATGCTTAGTGGTGTGTTGTGCCATGATGTGAGTGTCAGTGTCGATGTTTTGTCAGCAATGTGGTATGTGGTGCGTGTGGTGTCATCTTCAGTGTGTGTGTCAATGAGTTCCAAAATGTTGACTGTGATGTGTGCCTAAAATGGGGAAAAAAATGGATATAAAATTTAAAATATGCATGGCAGTCATTAGGCTACAGTATGTGTCAGAATGCTCATCATATACTAGCTTGAGGTGGAGAGAGGGTGAATTATTGGATGAGCCAATAATAGTGGTGATTAGGGTGCCAGATTGAATGAGCCAGGTTTTGCACATTAGCCAGGAGACTGGGGAAGTTGTTTGTGACAAGCATCATGAGATCTTTTATGATCCGATTGCTGGATGGAGCTTGGTTTAATGTCTTATCCAAAAGACAGCAGTCTCAAAAATAAACTAAGTGTATTACATGGAACATTTCCATATATTTACTTCCAGATATTAACCTTGTTTAATTTATGGAATAGTTAGTTTTGGGCATTAATGCCAATCAGAGTGCTAGTGTAAAGCAGACAGATTATAACAAATGTTAATGTAAATGTGATTGCATTACCTTATTGTGCTTCCTTGTGTTTCCTGAATTTCCTGAAGTGATTTTGTCCTGAACTGTTGTGGTAGGTGGTGGTTGGTGCAGAAAGGATAGTGTGATCGGCATCATTGTGGTGAAGTTGGTGATAAGTGCATCCTTTTTCCCCTTGTCTGTGAGTGAGTCTTTTAGTGTAATGTTGTCCAGTGATATTGCATTGCTGTGAAGAGAAGAAAAACATTTGAATTGAAGAAATTAGTTTCAGTATTTCTTTTGGCAAGTCTTTGGCCATTAACCTTTACAGTGTTTATGCTAAGATACTGTAAAGCTAAACTTAGGATTGTTGTAAAAAGGACACACACATGTAGTGAGATTAAAATGTTTACATAATTTTGTAAATGTAGGTAAGCGATCGAATAACTTCTTTTAATAAAAGCATGGAACATATTTTTAATATAAAGTAAAGAAAAAAATATATTATGTGATAGCATTATGAATCATAAATTACCTCTCTTGGGTGATGGTTTCGAATTGTTTGTGCAGTGCTGGGGTGAAACAAACGAGTCGTGTGTATAGGTGTGCTCTTGTTGAATTGTGGCTGTGAAGTATTTTGTGTTATTCTTGCTGGCGAGTACGGGTGACAGGTTGTAAATGTATCCAGTGATTTGTATTTTGGGTTGTTTGGGTTTGGCTGCCATTCCTGAAAAAAAAACAAGAAAGAAAAAAAAAAAACATGGATAATATGGAGATTATTGGTATGTATGTTTGTAATGAATTTGTAATAGATTAGTTTTTTTGATAAGCTTACTTTTTTGTTGCGGTTGTTGTTTGTAGGTGGTGGTGGTGTTATCATCTTTGTTCTTTTCTTCTTCTTTTGCGTCCTTTTTGCTTGTGTGTGCTTTGTAGTCGTCTTTGTATATAGTTTTTTAGTCATGTGATGACATTGGTAATTACTCTCAGGTTATTTGGTTTTATTGGTTGTTAATTACCAGTTACCCAATTACCTACAGGCTTCAGTGAATGTCTTAATTACCAATGGGTTTGGGTGAACATCTTTGTTCATTATGTCACAGATAAGGATGGAAATTGAAAGCAGGTGAATATGAATCATTAAAGGGCCCATAGTACGCTTTTTCCAAGCTAACTTTTAAAGCTCCGATTTTCAGAACAGGTTGTTTCTCATGGGGTTGTGCACCAGGTAACTAGACAGCTGCAGCCCACACATTGAGAATTTCCCCTGTAGCCTACGACAGACCACCCCTATTGATCATTTTCATTGTTCTCAGCTGCAAAGTGCCTGCCAACTTCTCTCTCTCTTTTTCTTTTTTTTTTTTGCAATTGTCCATTCTCATTGCCCTCAGCTGCTTTGTGGCTGCCAATGTTGTCTTTTCAAGCAAGCACACATAACAATAAAACAGTGACCAGTATCTCGCCACAGGGAGGAAGGGACTGACACCGAAACCAGAAATGAAGTTAAGACGGTTTACTTGGTTAGACAAGTCAAAGTCAACCCACAGTGCTGTTGGAGAATGCATTCCTCCTGCACATAGGATTCACCCCACATATAGACGAATCCGACAAGCGTTTTGTGTAGGCTGCCATCTTGTGGCGAACCCATTGTTGGACTGTAAACAAAACATTTTGACAATGCACAGTCAATGACAATTAACAGCATAGACCATGGAATACTCTGGCATTATACAAGCAGTAATGAATCTCGTAAATCATGGCATTTTATGGTGTGCTATCACGTTATTCTTATGGACAGATTGACGATCTGGGTAGCTCAACAATGGCGCCTGGGTAGCTCAACAATGGCGCCTGCTTACTTCCGGCAGTTTCCTCGGATTCGTCTATACCCCGTTAAGCTAAGTTCACACCTCCACCTGACCCCCATCGTTGCTCCTTAGTGCAGATTGCCCCAGGGCCAGGTCCACTTGTTGACCATCAGAGGTGTGAATAGTCTTCAGCCATGTGTGTGGGATTAATTCCCACAATCCTTTGTCAGAAGCATTATTAGCATTCCAGTTGAGAGTGTTCTTGCTGCCGATTGGCTAATCCTGATAAGGAGTGAATTCCTTCCCACAATCCTTTGTCAGAACCATTAGCATTCCAAATGAGAGTGTTCTTGCTACTGATTGGATGGCGCCTCAACTCAGTCAGACGACGTCCACTATTATTTCCCTGACCACAGTGGAGAGAGTGGCAGTGGTCCTTCAGGCAAGGAGAACTTTAGCCAGAAATGTCAGAGTTCACAGAACCCTGTGCCTCAGATAAGGAGAGTAAAGAAGAGGAATATTATGATGACTTTGTCCCAGAATATCTTTTTGCCGTTAAAAAATCAGAAGATAAGACCGAACTGGAATGCAATTTCAAGACTGAGAAAATGGTGACATCTTCTCCAGAGGACACTACAGAGGAAAATGTTGAGAACATTGAAAGTGACTCAGGTAAGATGCAAAGGTTTCTTCATATTCTCAGTATTTACAGATGAACAGACAGACAGACAGACACTTTATTAAAATTGGGAAGGAAATTAGGTGTCCAGCAGCTTAAAGAAAAAACAAAAACAAAACAAAGATAGTTGACATGGGTTAATAAGGGCCTGTTGTAAAAAGGCAGTGTGTAGAACAAAACTAAAACTTAAGCACTAAAGTCAAAAAACATTCCTGCCTTTCTGAGTGGCACTGAAGGGCTTAGAGTCCTCTTACAGTAAGTATCCTTAGCAATCTGAAACAGCAGGGCTATGTGTTGATTCACTCCAGACAATTCCTTTAGCTGTTAAAGGAATAGTTCCGCTCTTTATGAAAATTGATTTAT
The DNA here is from genome assembly GCA_027497455.2 of Sardinella longiceps. Lineage (NCBI taxonomy): Eukaryota > Metazoa > Chordata > Actinopteri > Clupeiformes > Clupeidae > Sardinella > Sardinella longiceps. Next base: position 1,113 of record JAODXP020008043.1, on the reverse strand, counting down.
CCACCCCATTACCTGGAGTTACGTATGTGGATAAAAATCATTTTGGTCTCAGTTCTCGCGTTTTCCTAATATGACATCCCCAATTTCCCCCATTTTCTAGCTTTAGCTTAGCATAGGCGCTGGAATGTAATGTTACCATGTAGCAACTCTTTGGCAACTTTACTTTCCAGCACCTATGCTAAGCTAAAGCTGAAAATGGGAGCAATTGGGCATGTCATGTTGGGAGTCGTCAGGACAACACATGCACTAAGACCACAATGCTCTTACCCACATATGTAACTCCAGGGGGTAAGGGGGTGAATAACCAATTTTCATAAAGAGGTGAACTATTCCTTTAAAGTTAGCCTTTAGCTTAACCTTAGCTTTTGTACTTTTTAGTTGATAGACCAGATAATAGATTGTGGTGTTTCAGTTTCTGTGTGTAATGTAGCAGCCACTCCAATCATCCAATAAACTAGAGAACCTGAGGGAACACAAGTCAAAGAGAAACTTCATCACCAACACTTACTCGTCATATTACCTTGGCTATCAGTACTTCTACTGAATGACTAGATGTGAGCTGATGTTGATTCACTATTGTGTTCTGTTGTGCAGGAGGCATGACTCCACAGACAGGGATGCCTAAGGGGAAAGGAGAGAAAGAGAGACCTCGTCACAAACACTCCCAGTTCCGGAACACCTCCGAGCAAGAATCTCCGAAGTCTTCAGACTCCATTGAAGTGAGCAGTCAAGAAGAACCCCAGTTCCGGAACACCTCCGAGCAAGAATCTCCGAAGTCTTCAGACTCCATTGAAGTGAGCAGTCAAGAAGAACCCCAGTTCCGGAACACCTCCGAGCAGGAATCTCCGAAGTCTTCAGACTCCATTGAAGTGAGCAGTCAAGAAGAACCCCAGTTCCGGAACACCTCCGAGCAGGAATCTCCGAAGTCTTCAGACACCATGGAGGTCAGTAGTCAAGACTGCTCCCTGCTCTGTGAGACCTCTGGGCCAGAATCTCCGAAGCCTTCAGATGCCATGGAGGTGAATGCACAAGAAGACTCCCAACTCAGCAAGACGTCAGAGCAGGAATCTCAAAAGCCTTCAGATACAACTGAGGTCAACAGACAAGAAAACT
>JAODXP020008035.1:0-84231 GCA_027497455.2 Sardinella longiceps | reverse complement strand
TGATTTTGGGGGACGGACCCCTGGCTAAGTGCCAGGCTTAGTTTATTCTGATGATAATTCTGGTATTTCATAGGTTTAGTCAGTTGTCACTCCACTCCGACCCTCACGTGTTAAAAGGATTCTAGGATTCTATATGTGTAAACTTTGCACCATTGTATTAACTTGTAAAGTCAGAAAATCTCCATTTTGCAAAATGGCATTTAGTTTTACATGTATTTTATTTTACAATAATTATTTGTCATGTTAATCATTACTCGCTCATTGTTAATATTCATATGAAAAGAAGAAAGCAGCCAAAGTAGAAATGTGGGACATATTGGCATATCTGCCATAGATTCGTTGAGAAAGACAATGTAAAGTTGTAAAACTGTTTCAGTGTTGTGCATTAAAAAAAAAAAAAAAAAAAAAAAAACTACTTCACATTGCAAGATGAGGACGCAGTCACACATGGGAGCATACATATTTGCGCAGTGAGCTGTCTGCCATGCCTACTCTCTTAAGTTTGCAGATCTTATTGCATTCTGAAACTCTTTCACACCTGGACACAGCTTTCAAAATTTTAGAACTTGACCAGGCCACTTTGCTATCTCACATCAGTGCACAGAGGAGTTCCTAGATTAGCCGTGGCTGAATCGGCTGTGCCACGCACATAGCTTACTTCATTGAACTTTTTTTTTTTCTACATTTTTTAGTAACGCTGTAGGAGCTATAGGGCCACATGCTGCCTTTGGACTGCTGATATAGCGCAATGTCCATGAGTTCCCTCCCCCATTTCAATCATGCTCAAAGTGTGTGGTGTGTGTGTGTGTGTGTTTGTTTGTTTGTGTGTGTGTGTGTGTGTGTGTGTGTGTGTGTGTGTGTGTGTGTGTGTTTAGATTTTGGAATGCTGTAACAGACTGGGGATTCCCATGAACTGCATCTTCCCAGTGAAGAACTACCATGAAGAGATCCAGCTGAAAGATGGTGTAGACGTGCTGCTGCTATCTGCACTGACTACCATCCTGAACTTTGCCAATGACCATGTGGCAGTGATGGCGCCCCTACTGCCATCTATGCCAATGATGTGGTAACAACCTGTCCTGTTGGGAATGGCAAAGATCATGTGTCAGAGACAGTTGTTATTCCACCTCCGGTTGACCACAATGACGACCATGTGGCAGGAATGCCCTTTCTTGGTAACTGCACCAATGTATATTGTATGGTTTACCTGCTTCAAATGATTGTGGGAATCAAATGCTTATTTATTTTCATTTGATCATTAGATTTCATTTAGTAGTGCGCACATTGTAACATGACTGAAATCGGTAAATGCAGTTTTAAAAATTTTATGTCTAACAATGTATTTCAAGCTTCCTTTCAAGCATGCAAGCTATTTCAAGCTTGAATGATTGATGAGATGTCACCATGTGTTTGTGATCCATAGTGTTTGACAAAGCATGGAGGACTGTGGAGTGGAGGTGAGGTTGTTTTTCTTTACTTAACTGCCTGTTGTGTCTGAAAGGGATTATTCAGTATTAGTTGAATAGTAGGCCTGTTGTTTCACTTGGTTCAACAAATGGCAAAAGATACAGAAATTTTAGTAACATTTTACTTGACGGTTGAGTACATAACACATTCATAGCAGCTTTCATAAAATGCTCACAAAGCATTCATGACTGTTTCATAAGACATGACTCCACCTTCATACCCAACCTTTCATAAATGTGGAAGATAGAATGTCGATAGCCTATCAAAATAAAAGTCCATTGGTCTCAAAGCAGCACTGCCGTTTATGTTTGTCACCCGATCATGTCACACCTGAATATTTCAAGAATATCTTATGAAGTCTACTTCAAATGTCACTTTACTATACAGGTTGCGAAGTATTCATAATCATTCATCTAAGTTTACCACTGAGAGGTAAACTAGAGGTGACCAGTATTTGTGGACCCTGATGTATCTGATATTACATATTTAGGTAAAAGATTTAAAAATAAATAAATAAATAAATAAATAAAAAATTACGCTTGCTCCAGGTCCTTTATTTAAACTGTTACCTGATCAAGTCAAATCAGAGTAATGGACAAATGCAGTATCAGATCATGAGCAAGCATCTAATTTAAATGTTTCATAAAAAAATATCTCACCTTGGGGTAATTATAATTTTTTTTATATGAATACTTCACAACCTGTATTGTAAAGTGACATTGAGAGTAGACTTCCTAAGATATTCATGAAATATTCAGATGTGACATGATCAGGTGACAAACATAAATGGCAGTGCTGCTTTGAGACCACTGGACTTTTATTTTGATAGATTATCGGCATTCTAACTTTCACATTTGTGAAGGGTAGCGTATGATAGTGGAGCCATGTCTTATGAAACAGTCCTGAATGCTTTGTGAGCATTTTATGAAAGCTGCAATGAATGTGTTATGTACTCACCTGTCAAGTAAAGTGTTGCCAAAATGTGGATACAACACAGATTGAATTACTTAACCAACAGCTAATATTAGCTAAATTGCGCAGTGAAACCTAGAGGTGTGGTCATTGGGGTAAGTTACTGTGTCTTATTCAGTTAAGGGTTGGCTGTTGGCTCACAATTCTGTCTATAATTCTGCGCCCTCCATCTATGTTAATTTATGAATGCTTCATACAGTATCTTTGTTTTAGGTATAAATCGAGTGTACAATATATACTTAGTGTGTTTCCACTTTATCTCAATAAATAGGAAAAGAAAATGCATGAAAAACAAAATGAGAGAATTTAATATCAGCAGTCCAGCTGTGCAACATCTCTGTATCCTGGTCCATGGTCCAATAGCTGCAGGGAAGTCCAGCTTCATCAACTCCATAGATTCCATCTTCCAGGAGCGCATGAGCAGTATAGCCATAGCAGAAACACGGCAAGGAGAAAGCTTCATCACAGCAGTGAGTCTTTAATGTCAGTGTCTGAGACCTTTGTTTGATGTATCCACATTGAGAGGTCCTGTTGAAACCATAAAGTATGTATCCTATATAAGTATACGATATGTCCTATTTTGAGTAGCGTACCATACAGTCCATATGTAAGGGATAATAAATGGCGCAGCATGCAGATATAGAAAAATAATGCACGTTCGAAGTTACAAGGCCACAAGGCAGAGTCGAGTAGCCTTAACACTTCGATAAGTGCATTTTTGTCTATATCAGCACGCCATGGAGTTCATTATCCTGCTCATACCATTGTTGCCACTTTTGCGCTATGTGATTTGGCTAACAATAAGCTCATTTTGATGGCTAAGACAAGCTAGTTTGCAGAACTACTTCTTTCCAAATTCCGGCACACATCATCTGAATTAGAACTTACCAAGATAAACTGCCATTACTACTACTGCTAATAATAATACATTTAATTTCAAGGCACCTTTCATGACACCCAAGGTGGCCATACAAGGAATAAAATCACTCAATATTAAAAATAGTCATTACAAAATAATAATAATAATAATAAAACCAGTGGCTACAGGTTGAATGCTTTTTTGAGCAAAATGCTTTTTTGGGTTTTGAGTAGTGATTTGAGTGATGTGATTGCGTCTGTTTTATGTGTGGAGGGAGGGTATTCCAGAGCCTAGGTGCCATACAACTGAATGATCTGACACCCATTGTACTCAGGCGAGAGGTGGGGGTGGTTAATAGCAGAAGATGAGCAGAGGGAGCGGGAGGGAGTATGTTCGGAGGAGGTCAGAGAGGTATGTGAGGGCTTTTTAGGTGAGGAGAAGGACTTTGAATTGTATACGGTAAGAGACAGGGAGCCAGTGAAGTTGGATGAGGATGGGGGTAATGTGGTCATGAGCTCTTGTGCAGGTTGTGATCTAGGCGGCAGATTTTTAAACGATTTGGAGTCTGTTGATGAGCTTGGCGTTGCAGTAGTCTAGGCAGGATGTGACGAATGAGTGGACCAAAATTTCTGTGCTGGGTTGGGACAGTGATAGGCGAAGTCTGGAATTATTGTGGAGGTGAAAGAAAGCAGACTAGGTGGTATTTTGAATGTGAGGGGCGAAGGAGAGGGTGCTGTCCAGGGGGACTAGTTCTAGTTGCTAAGTCAGTCATTAATTCCATCTCCTGTTATCATGTGCTAAATCCAAAGACCTGTCTTTGGCTTTGTAAATTCACCATTTCCCATACTTCCAAAGGAAGTGTAACAGTTAAAAGACAGAGTTAAAAACCATCACAGTCACAAATTACAATGTTTTTGTGTCATGGTTAGGCCACTAATTGTGATCCTGTACTAAAGTGACAGTTTGTTTAAAAGTCAGAGCGAGTTGGGCGAACTGATATGCAAGTCTGAATATGGACAAAAAAGTGGAATTACTTAATAGCCATGCAGTTTCCTGCACATTCTAAATAGCGCATCACAATAGACCCCGTTTGAAGCTACGTCACAATTCAATGAGTTGAGTTTTGGAAGCAGAAAATTATTTGCTCTACTACCCATATGAAAAAGATTTATATTAAGCTTATATTAAGATTAAAATATATAAAAACTTTTCCTGCCAGAAACATATATTACTATCCAAATCTTATATGGCACATACTACAAAAGTGGCCCGTTTCTCATTTAAGTCATATATGAATGAAGCGCACAATATATATGATTTGAATAAGTAAATTAAGGAACATTAAGTTTCAGTATATGAGACATACAAATTACATATATAGGTTTGTGTATGAAACATACATGAAATTTATATAAAACTATTACATTTATGCATTTAGCAGACGCTTTTATCCAAAGCGACTTACATTTTGTCAACTATCATTTAATTCAGGGCAAGTCTCCCCGAGAGCAACTTAGGGTTAAGTGCCTTGCTCAAGGGCACAACGGTGGCAGCCGGGATTTGAACCCATAACTTCCAGACTAACAACCCACTAGAGTCAGGGTCCTTAACCACTATGCTACCACCGCCCTGACTATGCAGGTTTTATATTTTGATAAGAATATAATTAACGCACATGGAATTGGTGGTCACCTGGTACAGTGGGTTGCATGCTGGAGAGTAGGCCTAGTGATAGTTTAGATGATGCATTGCACGGGAATCAAACTGTCAAACTGGGCCATTCCGTGTGAAATCAACAAATGCATTCCGCCTGACCCTCTTGGATTTTCTTCAAACTTTAGGTGCCTAATGCCATCATACCCATCAGCAATTGTGCAAAATATTAACCTTGTATATACTTTACTTTCTGAGATATTGGGCCTTAAAAAACAGGCTCTTGATCATGGAAAAATGCAGTTTTTTTTAACTTTGTTAAGTTCTGTTGGCCATTACTTACACATACTTCATGTTAGAAAATTGAAAATTTCAGGCGGTGTTGCATACATGTAGACGTTCTGAACTGTCAAATATTTTAGCTTAGAGTAAGACGATAGCCAAGTTATGGATTCCTGAAAATGGTATGAACACAAAATGATGGCCACTTTTGATGACAATATTTCCACACTGAAGCATATGAGATCTTCGCTAATAACAAAAAGTAGCCTTTAAAAGAAGAAACCTCATTGGCTAAACATACAAGGACTAGGCAGACACCAAACATCCAATGAAAAGCCTAATTGATGAATAAAGGGAGGGGCAGAACCTAGGCCCAGAAGCACATGGCTATGTGGGCAAAGTAGTACAAAGCAACCAAGGGACCAAATAAACAAACACACCTAGCAACGAAGGCAGAAAAACTAATAACCAAGACTGTGAAAGCCATCTTTGATATAGTAATTTATGTGGTTTGGCTAAAGGTACCATTTCAATATCTTGAGCATTTAATTTGGAAAATATGCTTAAACTATAGGTCTTAATTCATTTATATCATCTTTAATGTCTCAAAACTCAAAAGCTGTTATTAATATAAAATATTTGCTTACTTGAAGATAATGTACAATAACTTGTGTGAACTACATAGAAATACTAAAGATCTGATGTCATTCATGTACAAGATACCGTACTGTGAAATAGATAGGACAAAATTAACATGTCATTTTTTTGCCATTTTCAGCAAAGCATTACTCAGCAAATGTGATACCGTGTATGGTGTACTTCACAGTGTAAAGACACATACTACTTTAGAATATGTCCTGAAAGTTTCATAAATGTAGCATGAAAACTCCAAGAGTAACGCTTTGTGAAACATGGATATTTTCTCAGAGCTCCACTTTCTTGACACACGACCCCCTTTTTTAAGACCCCATATCTCAACAACTATACAAGATACAATGGTAATATTTCACATAATAGGTCCTGGGTATGTTAACATTATTCCCATAAAGTTTGAAGCAAATCCAAGATGGTCAGGCGGAATTTTTTTCTCAGGTTTGTTGATTTGGCACGGAATGACCCAGTTACAAGTCTTAAGCCCTAACCACTAGACCACAGCTGTTTGACTCAAAATGTGGCAACAACACCTACCATGGCATCCCCATATATAAAGAATATGATATAAAACATATATGTTTTTTGGGCTTTTTATTATATAGGACAGTGTAGAAATGACAGGAAACAAGTAGGAGAAAGAGAGATAGGGTGGAATGGGGAAATGACCTCGGGTCGGAATCGAACTCGAGTCTCCGGGGTAATGGTCTGACGCTCTAGCCACTGAGCCGCGGCGCTCCCACACATTTTAATATGTGAATTTGTGAATTGTCAGTGGTCTAATATCTGATGTCAATATCCTATTGATATCTTTATAAGAATCTCATATGTATTTTATAGGGGACTCAAAGGTCATACAAAATCCGTATAAAATGCATATAATGTGAACGTTGATATAAACTTGACAATGGTTTTTTATATGTTGTATAAGAATCTCAGATGGGGTTTGTACGACTGCCAAACCACATGCAAAATACATTGCATATATGAAGCTTATAACTTCTCATATGGAAAAGTTTTATTTAAACTTTGCAATGTTTCTATGTTTTATGTGATTCACACATTGGTGAAATTAAAGGAATATTTCATTTTTTATGAAAATTAATCATTCATTCTCTTCCCTGAAGTTACATTAGCCTGGGAGTTCCCATGCTCCTTTGCACGCTTATTTAATTTCACTCTGCAGATCATCATGGTGACCATGGCCGTTTTTCTCGCCTGCTTTCGGTATCCAATCGCAGAACAAAAAGGGATTTGTACGGCCCTCGATTGCATTTTACGTCACGTGGTGGCTCTGGTATTGGCTCCGAGGTATGTACAGACGCTATGATAGACATTCGTAGCGCCCAATAAACGGCTATGGACAATTGTAAACGATGCTTCCGCTACAAGAAATGCAATAGGTAGGTCCCCAGACTAAATATCACTTGCGATTTTAGTTTGGCATTCGCCAGGCTAAAGTTACATATGTGGGTAAAAGCATTTTGTCCCTAGTGCATGCGTTTTAGCTTAGCATAGGTGCTGGAATGTATAGTAGCCAGATAGCAACTCTTTGGCTACATTACATTCCATGTAATTCACATAACATTTACCCACATATGTAACTTCAGGGAAGAGGATGACTTACCAATTTTCATAAAAAGTTAAAGTATTCCTTTAATTTCACCAATGTGTGAATCACATAAAACATAAACATACAGAAACATTGCAAATGCATTTTGCATGTGGTTTGACTGTCCTACACACCCTGTGATTATTATACAACATATAGGCCTAAAACATTGTAAAGTGTATAAATCTTTTTCACATGGGACGTGTCATATACAATTCTTACATGGTGCAAAGTTGTATAGGTTTCACATTATATGGATTTTATATGGATTTTGCATGTGGCCTGAGTCCCCTATAAACCCCATATAAGATTCTTATACAACATAACAAAAAACATTGTACAATGAAGCTTCACAGTATGTGCATTTTATATGGATTTTGTTTGACTAGACAAAGTTTAAAGACTAAATTTAGCACAGGTGGCTCTGCCTCTCTAAGCTGCTGGATAACATAGTGATGCCTTACTGTTATCGTAGCGATCTCTTTTAATTTGAACCACTTGTCAAAGCAAATAAACTTATCAACAGTCTTCGCGTATCTAACCGCTAGCTTGTTATCTGACATTACTTACCGTTTTCCCATTGGAATGCACTTTTCTCTAGAAGTGCATCTTAACTCACACAATTCTTAAACACTGAAAGGCACACATGATTGCCACTGTAGTTGGATATAATTTAGCATACATCTGATCTACTCCAAAATAAAAAAATGTAGGATTAGCTGTTGATAAATCATTAAAAGGCAGTGCTGCAAACGGTCAGTTTTGTATTGGTTCTGATAGTTTCTGGAAGCGTTCTGCCTCCAGTTGCAGTTTACAGAATGTCGGAACACGGAATATTTACAAACAGGAAATTTGACCAAGCAGTGGTATAAATAATTTATGCAATTCACCAAACCATATACTGTGTCATATACAGTGTGCCAGCACATGGGGAACTCATTAGACATCAGCATCTTGTGACTACATCTATTTTTTGTCCATTTCCAAAAGTAAAAAAGTTTTCTCTCTTAGCTGAGAACCCACTACATTAAAGATCAGTGTTATGGATCCCACCTGCCCTTTGCCTTCTGTGATGTCCCGGGTCTGCAAGAGGGACATAGTGAAGGGGTGCAACCAGATGACATCATCAGTATCCTAAAGGGTCACATCAGAGATGGCTACATGGTAAAGACACAAACACTTTCACTGTTATACTCTTCTTTGACACTTGTGTGTGTTGTTTTTCAAAATATGCAATGACACACACCAATAATGGCATCTTGGAGGCATTTTGTGTTGTTGGCCACCTGATCTGTTAGCGGAGATAATTTTTTTTGATGTTGAATTTGAGCAGGTGATGATGACAATGATGACATCTATCCTGCCATTATCTCTCTCTAGTTTAATCCTATGAGCTCATGTTCAGAAAGTGACCATCACTTTAACAGAAATCCCAAGCTGAGTGATAGAATCCACTGCTTGGTGAGTGTGGTCTCAGCCCATAACATCGCCTTGATGGATGATGCTGATATTGACAAGATGAAGGCAGTCAGAGTCAAAGCTGCACCTCTGAGTGAGTAAAATGTCTAATTTATTCAAAAAATGATAGCACCTTTCTGGAATCAGGGATCAAATGTGTGTGTGTGTGTGTGTGTGTGTGTGTGTGTGTGTGTGTGTGTGTGTGTGTGTGTGTGTGTGTGTGTGTGCACGCTCTAATCTGCCTCCTCTTCAATAGGGATTCCTCAGATGACAATCCTGACTCATGTCGATAACACACTGCTTGGTGAGTGTGGTCTCAGCCCATAACATCGCCTTGATGGATGATGCTGATATTGACAAGATGAAGGCAGTCAGAGTCAAAGCTGCACCTCTGAGTGAGTAAAATGTCTAATTTATTCAAAAATGATAGCACCTTTCTGGAATCAGGGATCAAATGTGTGTGTGTGTGTGTGTGTGTGTGTGTGTGTGTGTGTGTGTGTGTGTGTGTGTGTGTGTGTGTGTGTGTGTGTGTGTGTGTGTGTGTGTGCACGCTCTAATCTGCCTCCTCTTCAATAGGGATTCCTCAGATGACAATCCTGACTCATGTCGATTACACATGTTCTGAGGTGGCAAGGACATCAAACTCGTCTACAGGAGCAAGAGGATCAGAGAGAAGGTGAGTGCATGCAATGTAAGAGAATTTGTGTTAGCGCATGCATGTGTTGATCATGCTCAACTATATTTGTGTGTGTGTTTAGATGCAGGAATGCAGTAACAGACTGGGAATCCCCATGAACTGCATCTTCCCAGTGAAGAACTACCATGAAGAGATCAAGCTGAATAATGATGTGGACGTGCTGCTGCTGTCTGCACTGACCACCATCCTGAACTTTGCCAATGACCACGTGACAGAGATGGCACAAATGGCGCCCCCTGTTGCTGATGTGAGGGGTAGCAGCAGCCAGTATGTGGTCAGTGATAACTACCTGCAGAATGATCCTCCTCCATTACCACCACGTACCTACAAGTCTCACTGCCACAAATGAACTTCCCAATCCCAAGCAGAAAAGAAGTGCATAAAAGTGCACTTTTCAGAAAGAAGCATCCTTTTAATTTGGAAAAACACGTCAGGGCATTAGTAGCACAGTGACATATGAGCCTGGCTAGCATGCTAGTCAGCCTAGAAAGTTACTGATAGTTGACAAATGTAAGTCACTTTGGACAAAAGCATCTACAAATATATAATGTAAACTTCATTCTTCTTATTGTCCTCATACTGCGTAAATACTGTGACTGACAGAATTAACAATTTAACTTTACTGAAAAATAGACTTATGTTGCCGAAGTCTGTTCACTTTGCACACAGGTCTCGAACTCGCCACTTTGTTAACCATAATAAACCCATAGCATGGGAGTCAAACGCTCTAACCACTGAAAAGCCCAGACTTCCAACTTAGCAGTTAGAAGCATTCTTAAGGTTAGGGTAATGGGGATTTACACACACTGATGTGCTAGCTAGCTGGCATCCATTAAACTCACCCCACTAAATCCTCACTCCCATCTGGGTCAACAGTGCCAATGTAGCCAAGGACAAGTTGCCATTCCCAGTACATTCAAATTTTAACTTCTGATTGATATGGTTCTACTTTCATGTGATGCACTCTGCCCAATTTCAGCTAGAAAATGGTTATCAAGTCATACTAGACAAATACTATTGACTAGCTGACTAGTGGGAATTGCCCCATTTGAGGAGAACAAAGCCAGCGAATTGGCATCGGGGCAAAATAATGTCTGGACGTCTAAGGAAGGACTGTAGCCCAAAACGTCACACATTTTTAAATAAAAGCTTGGGAAGCAATTCCTGGTTGAAGTGGACTTTTTTTTCTTTTACATTGGTCCTTTTGTTCATAGGGTGCATAGGGTGGCCACATGTTCAGCTTTAGGCCGGACAGTCCAACTTTTCCATGCCCTGTCCGGTGTCCAGCGCGTATTTGTCCTCCTGTGCTTGAAAATCATTTGGGACTTCAGACACACGCGATTGACAGGTAGCTTATCACACGCGCATAAAGGGCTTTTCATCTTTCAGTAACTTTTCATCTCTAAGTTGGCTTATAGCCTATATTAAATGATGAAAAACTTGTGCTTATGTTTTTATGCCTGCACATCGTTTAGCACGTCAACACTTCTCTATGAGAATGCACGACATAGGCTGTAGAATACATCACATGAAATTCATTGAACTTTATGATTGATGTATTTTAAAACACACATTGCAAACTTTTATTATTTTATGATTTCCATAAATAATCATGTGGAAATTAGCTTTCTCCAACATTAGGATGATGATAATAAAAATGTATTTGCCTAGCATTAACTTTAAAGTTGATCAAGGCATGCACAGACATTCGTGCCTTGTAGTTCATGGACATGAGGAGTATAGGCACATTCTTTCTGATAAAATTTTATTAAGAACAATGTGCCTGTTTTATTTAATAAAATTATTTATTAAAGGTGTATTGTGTAAGAATTGAAGTTGAATTGAAGTATGAAAAAAATAAACAAAATGCAACAGGAGAATGCGAAGAAACAAATGCAGTCATCACACAAAAAATATGGCCATGTACTCAGCTGCTGAGATAAATGCTAAAAATTAGCCCCGGCCCTGACGCCTATTGTAATACCAATTTTGCCACTAGTCATCGCTAGCGACTAATAGGCCTGTCACAGATCGCAACCTTGACGAAGAAATCGCCTGTGGTTTAGTAGCACTTGGCTTGTAGTTGAGATTAATCTGTCAGAGTCCATTTATGCCCTGTTAATGTACAGTGGGGAGAACAAGTATTTGATACACTGCTGATTTGTAAGGTTTTCCCACTTGCAAAGTATGTAGAAGTCTGTAATTTCTATCATGGATACTCTACAACCATGAGTGATGGGATGTAAAACAAAAATCCAGAAAATCACATTGTATGATTTTTAAATGATTATTTTCCATTTTATAGCAAGAAATAAGTATTTGATACACCCGGACTTTAAGCTCCCTCCAAAGGTTTTCTATTGGATTCAGGTCTGGAGACTGGCTAGGCCACTCCAGGACCTTGAGATGTTTCCTACGGAGCCACTCCTTAGTTGCCCTTGCTGTATGTTTTGGGTCGTTGTCATGCTGGAAGACCCAGCCACGACCCATCTTCAATGCTCTTACTGAGGGAAGGAGGTTGTTGGCCAAGATCTCACAATACATGGCCCCATCCATTCTTCCCTCAATACGGTGCAGTCGTCCTGTCCCCTTTGCAGAAAAGCATCCCCAAAGAATGATGTTTCCACCACCATGCTTCACAGTTGGGATGGTGTTCTTGGGGTTGTACTCATCATTTTTCTTCCTCCAAACACAACGAGTGGAGTTTAACCCAAACAGTTCTATTTTTGTTTCATCAGACCACACGACCTTCTCCCTGTCCTCCTCTGAATCATACAAAAGGTCATTTGCAAACTTCAGGCGGGCCTTGACATGCGTTGGCTTGAGCAAGGGCACCTTGCGTGCACTGCAGGATTTGAATCCTTGACGGCGTAGTGTGTTACTGATAGTTTTCTTTGAGACTGTTGTCCCAGCTCTATTCAGGTCATTGACCAGGTCCTGCTGTGTAGTTCTGGGCTCATTCCTCACCTTCCTCATGATCACTGATGCCCCACGAGGTGAGATCTTGCATGGCGCCCCAGACCGAGGGAGATTGACAGTTGTCTTAAATTTCTTCCATTTTCTAATAATTGCACCAACAGTTGTTGCCTTCTCACCAAGCTGCTTGGCTATTGTCCTATAGCCCATCCCAGCCTTGTGCAGGTCTACAATTTTATCCCTGATGTCCTTACTCAGCTCTCTGGTCTTGGGCATTGTGGAGAGGTTGGAGTCTGATTGATTGTGTGGACAGGTGTCTTTTAGGCTACGTTTACACTGCAGATCAGATGTGCCCAATTCCGATTTTCTGCTCACATCTGATTTTTTGGATTGCGTGTTTACATCTACTTTCAAAAGTGCCCAAATCAGATGTGCATGTTTACACTTGCCAGACACTTGAAACAACCCGCAAGCGTAGAAGGCACGTCCGCCCTGACCAAAGGGACATTCAAAATAGAGGTGGCCAGAACCTGGATGTTATTGCTGCCATTAAATAATTACTATGCTTATTTCCATCATAATGATGACGACTAAGTAGAAAACTAATCCTTAACAAACTTCAGGCACAACCCCCGAACAATCGTCTTTCTAAAGTGGCTCATGAACACCCGCGAGTGTTGTAAAATCTCCTGTGAATGGAGAGAAATAAAGTGTAGCGCGTTGTACAAGTGAGAGGTAGCGAGACAGAGGTGCAACGGAGAGAGAGTTCCCGAGCAGTTTACAGATCTAGAACTAGGCTATTTGAACAAACGGCCGTCTCTCTCATTTACTTTGTTAGTAAAATGAAAGTCCTGCTATCAACCAGCAAATTAAACGAACCGCTTGAGAAAGTGAATGGGAAAAAAATAAAGTCTGAGCATTGGTGAAAGTGAAAGCATGTCGGCTTCATTGCATGTATCTGAAACATCACTGTCAAAACGGAGAAGATGAACGGTTATGTGGTTGTTAAGAGTCAGTTTCTGTAAGAATCATGCGGGTGGTGATACAAACCCTCTTCATATTCCCTTCAAATTTTGAATACCAGTAGACATGTGCCTAAGAAGGACAAAACTGTGTTTTTAAACATTGATAATGTTCCTAACAAAAGTTAGGGCTTCCCAAAATTTCAGCATAATTTTGAGTTACTGAAAATTCAGGTTTTTGCCTTCAAATATCTCATTGCGCCTTGATCTTACCATCCTGAAATTTTGGCACATAAATGTTGGGGAAATAAACCTTTGAGTAATGATGTCACTTCTGTGGCAAATTGAAGGCACTGTCCTTAAGGGCCTCTTCAAAATTGGACCTTTTACATTTTTGTACCATTTTCGTGTGCCTCTCACAGTTCATATGACTCTCAAAACCTTATTAGTTTGTTATATATATTCACTTTGGAACCTCCTCTTTTAGAATTTGAATAAAATATATGGGCATGAATTGGTGATGTTAAGCTAGAGGCAATTATTTTAGGCAAATATGAAATGAAGTGCCATTTGGGTCATTTCATGTCATTTCACCCAATGCCTCCTGCTTGACCATCTCAGAATTTCCTGAAAAAAATCTAGTAAAAAGATACCATTTTTAATCGTAAGAATCCAAAATATTAGCTTCATACGGTCAATAGTTTTTTTTATAAAAAATATTTCAAATAATATGCTTTTTGGTCACCATAATCTAAGGCCATTTTTAAACAGCAATATCTGGAAAACCATCTCACCTATAGCCTTCAAATTTTCTACTGTCAATATGTGGTAGTTATAGCCTCGATACATGGAATATCAGGATTGTAGCTCATGATATAGGCACTCAAACTTCTACCAAAGTATGGCTTGGCAATATGAAATGGCAACTTTGAAGAGTTGTCAAGACCCAGGTTTTGGAGATAGAAGACCCATATTTTACAGGAAGTATCTCGCGTAACGGGTTAAACAATCTACAAAAAATGGTCACTCTAAGATGAATAGATCCACAGGTATTAAGCCTAAAATATGGGGGAAAACACATTTTTGCCCAACTCCAGAGCCATATTCCAAAAAACTGAGTTAATGGATCAGGTCCATGTTTTTGTTTTTGAAAGATCAAATTATTGTTAAACTTATATGAAAAAATTGGGAGGGTGTTTTGCCCCATTTCATCACAATTAATTTTCAAACATGGGCTATATGTTGGTGGGTGATTGTTTTTTCCTCTTGATTCCAAGGGTGTGTCCACCCTATTTCAGAGCCATATTCCAAAAAAACTGAGTTAATGGACCAGGTCCATTTTTTTTTTACTTTGAAAGATCAAATTATTGTTAAACTTACATAAAAAAATTGAGAGGGTGTTATGCCCCATTTTGTCACAATTAATTAACAATTCAAACATGGGGTATATGTTAGGGTTTTCCTCTTGATCCCTAGGGGTATGTCCACCCAACTCCAGAGTCATATTGGAAACATTGACTTTTGTCTTATGACAATGTTTACCTTTACCATGTGTGACTATATTTGCATTGCCATGTCAAAGTCAATCAACTTTATTTGAGACATGTTTTGGATACTCCTCCTTTGCTTTTACCTTGGATCTGCCGCCCTTCCCTACATGTTTCTGTTATCATTTCAAATACACATGCTTCTATGTGAAGTAATATCTGCATGCTGCATCTGAAAGAAGTAAACTCAACCAAATGCTCCAGCAATACAATTTTACATTGCACAATTATATATTTTTTACTTTCCAGATTCAAATGTAAGACTTAGTTATCTTAAACATTTGCTTCCCTTGTTTAGACAGAAAAGATCTCAGACATAGCATTATTAAATTCATCCAGCCCAACCAAACAGACATGGCTTCTACATCATGGTGGTTGACAGAGACACACCCACAGATACAGCATGTGCGCAATCAAATCGTGATTACCCATACCCCACCACCATAACCAGTCGACCTACATTTATGATTTTTTAAATCTTATTTTCATATTTGTGCTAGTAATTAGCCTTTTGAAGCGCTACAAGCAAAAAGAGTGAAGGTGTAGTCGTCCTGCGATTTTATTGATTTTATTTTTTGGTAGCATATTGGAAAAACGCTAGAGCCACCCTCATGTAGACAACATGCAAGATCATACAAATGGCTTTTGAATCCAATGTAAGTTTGAGTTGCTCTCGGTTAACATTGAACTTTAAAGGAAAGATCATGTTCACATTGCAGTGCTGTTAGCATTGCAGAAAATGAATAAAGATCGTTTCTATGCTAAAGGATGGCAGAAAGTTCTGTTAAGTGCAGAAATGTAGAGATGAAGATTAGCATGGTGATTGTGGATCTCCTAAAACATTGTTGAAGTTAAATGTAATTTTACAATGAGTGTAAAACTCAAAGGAAAGTTCACTTCACAAAAAAAAAAAAAAAAAAAAAGCATTTCACAAGTTATATCTTTTGTGTTTTTATGAACTTCGTAAGGACTTTGCTTACTTCATGTTCACATTATGAAGAGTCAGTAATCGAGAGATTTCAGTCATTGTTGTCTACAATGACTGAAACTACAATGAGCAAAAAATCTACTGTTGACTCTGAAAATGTTGATCAAACACCAAGCACTTTTATTACACGAAATTAAGGTAAAAACATGAATTTGTATCTTCTTCAATGGAGAATAAAAAGGTCAAAAGATGACTATAAAGAACTCAACAAGGGAGAGGTGAATCTTTTATCAGTCCAATATTGCTGTTTAAAAACAGCCTTCAGATTATGATGCCAAAAAATGCCCAAAATGCATGGCACATGAAATATTTCTTATTAAAAAACTATTGAGGTTATGAACCTAATATTTTGGATTATTACTATTAAAAATGCTATCTTTTTAGTAGAATTTTTTCAGGAAATTCTGAGATGGTCAAGTGGGGAATTTTCCAGAATTTGGGTGAATTGACATGAAATGACCCATTTTAGATGCTCATAGCTCTGTGCGCCATCACTCAAAACAGTTGAAATTAGCCTTACTTTGTTTGTATGCACTCATATTATCTGTGGTCTAAATATCTAGGTGGCTTTTTGTTCTATCACCAAGTAAATTAATTTTATTTACAGCAGATTTGCACCTATGATAACTTCAATGGAGGGTTGTGTTGACTAACCAGAGACGCCAAAGCTCTAAGCCTGTTTGAGCCATTACCAGACTGTAGATGTGATGGCACAGTGGTTATGTCACAGACTACCAATCAGCAGACCAGGGTTCAATTCCCAAGGATCACGTTATTTATTTATTGCTTTGAGTAATCAAATTATTACTTGATTAGATAAAGAAGGCTACCACTCAAATATATTGCAAACAATACAAAAGTATCAAAACTAAGTGTCTTGCTCAGGGGAGTAAGAGGACAGTCAAGTATAGAACCATCAGTTTATCAGCTTAAAAGTGTGCTAGGCTGTTTCTTTACACGTTGTGCTATCAACACTCAATTGATGCTGTGTATACTTTTATTCTTTGAAGATGTAGTCTTTAAATCCAAAATTTTGATTTGAAATATGAAAAGACATTTGTGCGTTTTTATAAAATCCCTTGTGTGTCTTTATAACTGTTTGCTAAACCTATTATTCTTGGGAATGGTCTCCTTTGGGGCAGTAGACTAAAGGTAAATGACCAATATCAAATCAATTGTCTGTAAATGTATCACTTTGTTTGAAAAAAAAGTTGAATACACCCCTCAGACAATCTAACTATTCAGCTTGGACATTGTTCACAGAATCTACTTCAAGACTCAGAACATGAGGATAACACATCCCTCTTCAGATCTAATGACTGCAAACTTAAATCAATTTTTTCTTGAATATCACATTTGACTCAAAACACTTGTGCAGAAGTGTTCTTTTCTAATATAATGGGTGCTTTTGACAAGTTCAAGAGGAGCCAGAGATGAGGCCATGGTTAAAATCAAGTACACAAAAATATTGTCTGTATTGCCAATCAATTGACAGACACACCCTGAAGTGAAGGGTGAGTCTGACCATGTGTGTAGAACTACACTTCTCTGTAATGGTGACTCAAAATGTCAATTACCCATAACCACCAGTGGCATCAAGGTAACCCTTATTGAGTTGCTTAGAGTGAGACATAGTGTTCAGACATCAACTATGCTAATTGTTTGCATATCAGTAATCTCCATTCTTGTGCAATTGAAAACAGCAACAATTCTATTGTTGAACATAAACACTTGACAGTTAGAAATCATTATTGGCTTGTCACCCATCTATTCCTACCAATCTGTGGGAAAATTCAAAATTCATCTGATTTCAGTACATGGCGGATAATGCTGGCGATTTTCCCCCATTATTTAGATTCACTGTTTATTAGCAAATCATGTAATTTCTCACTCTTTTCTGGACATTACATGCTGGCAGTTCTTTAGGGTTACACATTACATTTTACAGAGAACTGTGTGTTTTACTAGATCACAATAAAAATAATTACATATGATGAAAAGACTATGCAGAGTGTATGTAATTCATGATTTTTTTGGCACCTATTCTGACTCAAAAAAATTATTTGTCATAGCAATTTGGCCCAAAATACATGAATGTCTTTCCTAAATGTGCACTTTTGATTATGTAGCCACATCTCAAGGGAAGGTGTGCAAAATTATACCTCAATATGTCAAATATTTCTAAGAAAACTATGCCTTCGAATGAACCCACTCCCTATTCCAAAAAAAAATATTTCAAACTTCAAACTATAATACCACCAAAACTGTTGGAGACTCAAGCATGCCTTTTTCTGTTTGTCAGGTGCCTCCAACATGGCTTCAATACTGACATGTTTTTTTTTTTTTTCAAGCTTTGTCCACATGATGGTGCTGTTTTCAATTTCACGTATTTCTAGAGGGCCTATCGATGTATGTGATTTATGCAGTTAGTAAATGGCATTTAATGGTTAATAAAGCAAAATGACTGGAAGATATTTAAAATAGAAATAGATTAGATACATGTCAACATAATAAAAAATTGTTTCAACCTTTTTTACTGATGGCGCACAAAGATATGGTCATCTAATTTCAATTTCAATTTCATATTTGCCAAATGAAACATCCTCTCTATCAGTATTTGAAAGTTTTGCAATCTTCAACCAATTATATTTCAAAACAGGACCTTCCCAATGTGCTCATATCTTTATGATTGAGCAAGGTTACGTGTTTGCACAAGCAGTGAGAGGCCCCAAAACAAGGCTCCAAAACTGAAAAGTTGAGTTTTCAATGGCCACCTAATGGCTGTAAGTTGACCTAGTGACCATCATAAAAATATGTTTCAAAAGTGTTGGACCCATGCTCTGATTTTGCCAAATGTCAGAGTGTTGTCTTAAAAGCCCACTGAAATATAGACAGGCAAAGTTGTGCATTTTGAAAAGCATCAAATTCCCACCTTTGCCATGAGTCATTTCAAAAGTCCCTAGTTTTTTTTTAGGAAAGGTCCAAAACATTTAAATTGTTATTTTTAAATATCTATCCCATATATGTATCTATGAGAATTTTTTCATTGAGATCTGAAGAGGGTTTGTATCAGCCCCTATGGAAATCCGCATGAGTCTTACAGAAACTGACTCTTAATCGCGGAGTAGACATAAATGAATCTTGAGGGAATGAAACAAAACGCATTTCTCCGCTGCCCTACTCATATCTTCCTAAATTGATTCGTTAATTTTACTGAAATTCGTCCTTGTTTCCCCTGCGGTGTGCAGGCTATGGAGAGTTAGGTCACTTCTCTCCTTCTAACTTGCGTGTTGGTGCAGAGAAAATGACGTATGAGACGCATTGGTAGGGAACATCCGATCTGTCTGTTTAGACTGCCATCACATCAACACATATCTGATACGTATCTGATTTCTGACCACATATGACAGAGGCCTGGATCTGATCTGGACAAATCAGATTCCATGTGACTTTTTTCTGTTTACACTGTCGTCAACGACATCGGAATTGTGCCACATGGGAGCAAAAAATCGGATTTGAACTGCCAGTGTAAACGCAGCCTTATACATGTTCAAACTAGTTCAAACAGGTGCAGTTAATACAGGTAATGAGTGGAGAACAGGAGGGCTTCTTAAAGAAGAACTAACATGTTTGTGAGAGCCAAATATCTTACTGGTTGATAGATGATCAAATACTTATGTCCTGCAATAACACGCAAAATAATTATTTAAAGCCACGTTCAGCAAGTCTCTGTATTTTTTTCCGTTTTTGTGTATGCACTGTGCACCCCAAAGCTGTAGATGGCGCTGCTACGTGTAATTACGCGAGACCCTACGACACACTGTCGTAAATCCTTTCCCACCGGACGCTTTACTGCTGTTGCTATCGATACAGTCTCATGCCTCTGCTCACGCTGGATTTACAACTAATGTTTACAACAGACCGACAACATGTCTACTGAGGTAAGTAACACTATTCACGCTTAAAAGTGGTAAAACAAACCAACTATTTGCTGCTTTGCACTTTGTAAGTGTATGTATTTTATCGTGTGAAAAATACACTTTAGTTGTAAAGTATACGGTGTCAGACCAGCCACTAACCTAACGTTAGCCAATGCTATACATGAATGAAACTTTTCTACCATTTCTATGCGTAATTGTAATGCTACTTTTCAAGCGTTCAATACTTTATCTAAAAGAGATATGCTTTGACGTAGGCAAAATTGATCTGATTATAATGAGAATTGGCTTAGAAAGTGTGAAAACTAATGATACTGTGTTAGTGGGCAGACGTATCACATTTGAGTAACACTATGTTGAGAGAAGCAGCCTATGACAGCATGGTTTCTATTCTTCGTTTTCAAGCCTAAGGATACTCCATATTTGTGGTATAAAGCTAAAACGTTTCCAATGATATTGCAGGAATCTAATTCGACAACCTCGTCTGACTTCACCCTCGGGCAATGGGTTCCCGAGGTGCTAGACCGAGAACCCCAAGAGTGAGAGACCTCAACCAAGAGGATCAAAGGAGGCTACAGGATCTGCACGAAAGGAGAAATGGCAGAGGTTCGCTTCCTGTGACAATTTACCCATGCAAGATCTAAATATTTTTGCCCATGCAATATCTAAATATTTGTACACTGTTTGTTTTATCTCCTTTTTACTTGAAAAATGTTACTTGTAAATAGTTATAACCACATTCTCTACCTCAAATATTTATTTTTTTTCAAAAGAAGAAATGGACATTTTTGTCTATCAATGTTTATTTATTTACAAAGAATGTGCAATTATTTTGTTGTGTGAACGAGGAAAAATAAAATAAAAACATTTACAAACAGTTGCATGTGCATTTGTTATAAACAAGTGGACTAGTGTGGCATCAAATGTGAAAAGTGCAACCTCATTCGCCTTGAGGATTTGGAAGTGCTAGGTCCCCCTTGACACTTGCTGAGCAACCAGCTCCTCTGTTGATGGCGGAGGCTGAGCAGAGGACAGTAATCCAAGCCGCCTAGGGTCATCTGGTCGCATTGAAATTTTACGGGGAAGACCAGTGCCACTGATCAGCCTCTTCTGCAGAATGGTCTTCTGCAGCTCAGGGATGTAGGTGAACCTTTTCTTTTCCTTCACGGTGTACACCAGTTCTTCGATTTCTTGTTGTATTTCCTTCTGTACAAGTAAATAATGTAATTAGTCAATATTATCATTACTCTTTTCTTTTTTTGAAACACTGAGGTCTTGGCATGTAAACAAACTCACATTTTATGTCCCTCCTTCTCCAGTGCTGGCAAGCGCTGATTGTGTTTATTGTAGTCGATGGCTGCCAGTAGTGTCCGTGTTTTGTAGATGAAGAGTGTGTAGGCCATTCGTTTGGAGGCATACATCATGATTTTGGAAGCCCTGGGAATGTTAGGAGATTTACATTCAGCGATGTTTACTGTTACGTGATTGAAACAATGCATGTTTCTGCCAGTCATCTGGCAATTCTGAAATGACACCCAATTACAATGCTCACCGGAAGATCAGAAACTTGGGAACCAGGTTTAGCCACCTCTTGTCCAGGACGATTGCAGCTAGGGCCTGGTGTGCGGCTGAACCTGTAATGATGATGCTGACAGTGAACACTGTGCATTCTTGCCAATTCAAACATTTTTTTACTCATTACATTTAGTCACAATACCTTGCTCTATCCAGGGCTTGTCATGTTCATCTTCTTCAAGGGGCTCATGTAGACAGTAACCAGTTGGCCAAGAATGTTCGTTGCGGACATGATGTAGCAAGCCAGCACACATCAGCTGTGCAGTGTGACAATACATGCAAAATTAATACAAATTCTACCTAAAAGCAAGCACCATAACATTGACGACAATAAATATTTTGTAAAACATACCTTGAACTGCTCTTCTGTGTCGCAATGCTTGCTACAGTACCAGAAGTGGTTCACTATCTCTTTGGTCCAAACCAGAAGGGATGTCTGCTGCTTTACTGTGCCAGCCTGATTGAAATTAAAATCATTAGAAACATGTCTATGCTCTGCATACCTACAACCAACAATGAGTTTGATGTAACCTAAGGAGAACAGAAGAAACATGTAGAACAGTGAATCGAAATGGCCATGTACATTTACCAGTAATCTCATTCCTGTGCAAATGTTCACACCTTTACTTGTAAGCAGCCCCTGACTGTCACCCCCTCCCTTTGTCTTGTTTGAGATGTGGAGCCAGGCCCTTCACATACAACAATAGCGTAGGGGAAGGGCAAGGCAGACAGTAGCTTACACCAAGTGAATGTATTATGTCCAACACAGACTTACTGACAACATAAAAATATAATTTTACCCATTCTAGTACTACTCCAATCCCCCGGGGTTTGAGGATGACCTGAAAAGGTGGCACTCCATGACAGGCACGCAGAGACCGAATGTCTAACTTACGTGGTTGCACTTCTGTATGGGTACTATAACATGTTGAGCGAGTTGAAACAAGTTGTCATTGTAGCTAATGTTTGCAGATTTGCCAACCAGATCTTCTTCTTTGGTGACTTTTGCTTGGCCAAGGACAATTCTCCAACAAGCATCAAAACATTTCTGTGGTTACATCGCTATAGGTAACGTTAGTAGCCCACACAGGATTTCTTGGAGGCTAGCTAGCTAGCTAGGTAGCTAATCGGCTATCGTTGTCGTTAGCTATTATTTGAAATTGAAACCCCATTTGAACACCAAAAATAGGAGTAAATTATAACTATTAACAACGTGTAGGATCCTAGATTCAGACATGTAGGTGAGATGTACTTACAACTGGGTCATTCCACGCCAAGTCACCCAATTTTGAGAAATTTTCCCAGTTCATGCCATGGATTTTTTTGAAAAAAATCATGCCCTTAGTCCAATCCGTTTTCTGCTGTCCTGCCAAATCTCAGAGTTGTACTCCAAACCGTTTTTGAATAATAAAATGATGAAATATAGCTGTATGGGAAAATGTGACTCCCTATGTTAAGCCTTTCCCAATAAAGGAATTTCACTGGATAAGGCTGTAATTTTCACCATGTTTAGATATTACCCTATTAAGCATTTTATAGATGGATTTAATTTGTTTATATGTACATCATAGGTATTTTGGAATGAAATGTGAGTATATGCCCAAACGTCAAATCAATCACTTTCAAAATTCAACATTTCAGTGAGGTTTCACTTTTCAAGTTTAAAATTTTCTGGAAACGCAGTTTGACCACTGATCTTTTAGTAAAAAAAATTGAAAATGTGTGCCATAAACAAAGAACAAAATACAGTGGCTCAAACATGGCCACTTGCTGCAATAAGGTATTTTTGGCCAACTTTGGACTATTGTTTTTCATAAAGGGAAATGTCCGATGCCTTCCATTTTTTTTCCTGAAAAAGATAATCTTTTTCTCAGAAACATACTAAAATTTCAGAGATGTGTTACATCCCATTCTTCCTTTTTAGATTTTGTGAAGACATCAAACCTATCTATGGTGATTGTCATTTTCCCTGGGTTGCCATGGGTGTTTGTTTACACAAACCATGTGCTTCTTTGTTGATATAGCCATGTGCTCTTCCCACTGTGACATTTAGGATTTTTCTTCATCTTGTGACTCCCTTTTTCGGGTTAGACAGAAGACCATGGACAGTGTCTAGGTCCTCAGAAAAAAATCTTGAAGAAAATCACAACATATTGACATGCTATATGATATTAAATATCAACAATGTGGCCAGTTCATGCCGGAATGTAAATTGTATTACCATTATCTTTATAATAGCATTTGAATTCTGAAATATGTCGAAATGAAAGGCTATATAAAGTGATGCGGGACAATGTTTATCCATCTCGTTTCTATTACTTATTGTTTAAACTAAGTATTTTAAACTAATTTAAACAAATGAAACGATTACATTGTGAGTCAATTGCAAGGCAAATCGTCCTAAGTCAGATAAGAACTATCATTCATCAATCATAAATAAAACAAAATTGTATTTTCTTTTAACATCAGTATCAATTAGCAATGCTAACTGCATGCACTGCTTGATATGAGGCGTGTGTGATTTATTTCAGGCACCTGTCTAACAGCATATGTATACTTAGCTATGTTTCTGATGTGCCACATCCTCTAAACAAATGTGTCGGGCTTCTCAATCATGGTTGCCTTTCTCAGCCACACCTGGCTATAATTGAGGTCAATTACCCATAATTCCAAAGCTAGACTGGTGATGTTCAAACCACCCAAGGTTTGTGTTATGTGTTATGGTAATTTTCACTTTAATGCTAAATTTCAACAAAAGTGAAAATGACGTGTGTAGGCTAACTTTGTTAGGGAATGTGAGCATGAACACATGGAGTATGGTAATATTGCATGTTGAAACCCTTACTGAGTACAGCAGGAAATGGTATGCCACAGCATGTGAAACATCTGCTGAGAGATGAATCATGTTGGTCAGTCAACCTTGCTGTAATGCAAGTCATTGATTGGGACACCTGCCTACTCGGAGCATGCATTGCTTGTCAAATGAAATAATTGTCATCAATAATGATAGTGATGCTGTTTAAAAATCATATGCCTTCAAGCTAAGAAAGTGACACGTTCAGCGCATTTTGAACAATTTTTTCCTTGGCAGTTTAGTAATACTAATATAATTATTTATCATGCATTCTTTGAAATTCTGAAACATTTGGATTTGATGGGAGAGTGGGTCTAATATTACGTCCCTGCTTTTATGAATGATAAACTTCTGAAGTTGGATAAAAGAAAGTCCTCTCTAGTTTTTTTGTATGTGGATAGGCCTGTTCCTTCCTTCTATGTTCCTATTTGACACTTTGCAATGTTCAAATAATCAATATTTATGTGTAAATAATTGTGAAAAAAAATCATTCAGGAACAAGATATTGAATAAATCAGACACAATGATCCAGAGCACATGGCTACATAAACAAACCAGCACATGGTGGGCGTAAGGCAGGGTTTCCCAAAGTTATAATACATAAATAATAAATAATTGACCATAGACGATGCTAAACACCACTAAACAGAGATTCATTCTTTCAAAACAATGTAAAGTTAAAACAGATTCACAGGCATTATCAGATCTGATGGCGGGCCGCCAAAATGTTTTCGTGGGCCGCCATTGGCCCACGGGCCGCACTTTGAGAACCTATGGTGTAAGGAATACACAGGAAATTGACTATCACCAAAGGTATGTTTGATGACTTTAGAAAATCATGAATGGGGTAACGAGACAGAACACATCTCTGAAATTTTGATATGTTTCTGAAAAAAAGTCAATCTTTCTCAGAAAAAAAAATGGAAGGGATGCGACCTTTCCCTTTATGAAATATAGTGGTCTAAAGATGGCCAAAAAATGTCTTTTTTAGTCAGAAGCCATGTTTGAGCTACTGTATCTTGCTTATAATTGCATGCAAACATGTTCTACTCACAGCATTTGAAGAATGTGAGTACCACTGCATTCTCAGAAAGTTTTGTGGCACAATGTTGAAAATTCAATGAAATATTAATTTGGAAATATGAACATTAGACATTTCAGTATCAGAATTCATTTTCCACCATAGCTCGCCATATTCTACATAAAACAAGCAAAAGTCAGACTAGAAATCATTGTTAGGGTGATACCTTGGCTTGGTGAAAATTACAGCTTTGTCAAGTAGAATTTCTTTATTTGGCAAGGGTTAATGTAGGGAGGTGGTCTTGCCTGTACTGGCATATTTCAAAATTTTATATATAAAAAAGTGTTTGGTGTACAGCTCTGAGATTTGGCATGATGACACTACTTATACTGAAGAATGTATGTAATTTTTTTCAAGAAAATCTATGACATGAACTGGGAGACACTAGTTGAGTTGGCATGGAATGACCCAACTGCAAAAGTAGCACAGCCAGGTCGGCATCTGTTTTGCAGGATGCTTCGCTGTCTCGGAGCTCTCGTCATTCACTGAATGCCCGACCAAGGTTTACCCTGCTGCATTTCCTTGCGTGGTCTCTAGCTCTCTTCTTCGCCTTCGACTCCTCCGAAAGCGGCCTTTTCTCGTCCTTTTTTGTTCTTTTCGCTGGTTCTGCCATTTCGATGATATGAAAACGAGCAGCATTCTGCCGGCTAAAGCTATTTGGGGGTGTGTCTCGAGTCGAAATGCCGTAAAGCAGTTCGTTGTTCTCGTCACCTAACGCGCCTCACGAGACTTCCAAAGCAAGGCAGGCGCAGGGACGCGGCTGGAAACTTACAGAAACGATTCTACGGCCAGGGAGGGTAGTGAGATGAGAGAAAAATAAAATTTTCGACATTACGGGTCAGACAACTGAAAGAATGATTTTCAAAGGATTTTATGACTATAAAAATGCTACTGAAAGCCTCTTTAAAAATCATCTACTGTGATTTTCTGGATTTTTGTTTTAAATTTCATCACTTACAGTTGTAGAGTACCTGTGATAGAAGTTACAACCTTCTACATGCTTTGCAAGTGGGAAAACCTAAGAAATCAGCAGTGTATCAAATACTTGTTCTCCCCACTAGCTGTCAGTTCTAGGGAAGATACAAAGTCCCACGTTTCCATCAGAATGGGAAATTAGTTTTAGAAAAGGAGCGTACAAGGATTGTAACGTTATTGGATTAGCTGAAACGAACGTCAACCCCACCACCACCACAAGTTATGGGAGCTAGGAACACTAGTGTAGCACCACAAGCACCTGTGTAGGGTAATAGCTAGTGGTGCCCTGGGTTCTCCTAACCCTTGTATATAATTTCTGTAACTGTATGTTAATGCAATAAACTGAGAATGCTATTAAACCTGTGTCTGTGCATCAATTGGTAGACCAAAGTGACTCAATGATAAATTCTCACCAGCAAAATATGGTTTAGTTCTTTGTATTAGAAAAAAATACTAATCTTTAACATTAAATGTTCATAAAGGTTACCAAAAAGGAATGTTACCACAAAGATTATCAAAAAGGAAAAATTACCATAACGGTTATCAAATAAAATGAAATGTTCAATGGTGCAGTAACCAGATACCCTTTTAAATTCACATATTTACCTTCACATGCCTCATAGCATAACCTTCTGGTATAAACCAGTTTTAATAAATCCCTTTAAACTAATGAGCTCATAAACCTATACACTAAGCCGGCAATATTAAATAGACCCCAAACACCAAGTTCCTGATGCAGGCCTGAATCGTTGCTCGTGTACGTTGTGGCCTTAAAACATAAAACATACACTGGCCGCTTCACGCTTAGTGCGCAGCAAAACAAAAAGGGTTTACCTCACGCTGATGAAGAGAATCTCCGTCTAGCTAACGTTAACGTTAGTTGGCTCAAATATCAATATGATCTACAATATCGGCCAACTCTGGTAACATTAACTCATTGACTGCCAATGACGTCTTTAGACGTCAACTGAAAAACTACCGTTCACTGCCAATGACGTCTTTAGACGTCAACTGCGTTTTTTAATGGGGCGGGCTGCAGAAAGACCTAGGGAACCTTGTCTGTAAATATCAGAATTCTCCGTCGAAAATTGTTGTTCCAAATTGATCCTGAGGGTGGCAGTGTGTCACTTTGGATGTGAGATGAGCATAGATTCATAGGTATGGCCAAGGGAGAAGTAGAGAAAGCTAATGACATGGCTAAATATGCCGCTAGCAAAGTGCGGACATAAATCGGAGATATTTAGGCAGTACACACTCGATCAGAGTATATGTCACTGCCATAGTAGTTCGAGTAGTGTTTCGATCGTGGGAGATGAAGGAGATCAACTTTGGGCAAACGGAAATAGCAGTTGTGACTTGTTTCAGTGCCCAGCTAGCTCACAGTTCCGGGTCAGAATTTGCGAGCCGGATGTTGATCACTGAGTTATCGCTGTCACAGCCTGTAATAGCATATATTTACCTTGTTACAACAATGTCTATTTTATTACCAAAAGCTCCCTGTTACTGTTGTTTTTGTGGTCTTATCAAAAGAAGACATTTTCCCGATGCCTGACGTGCTAATAGACCGAAAAATATGCACATCCAAGACACTAACGTTGTCAAACAAAACGCTGATTTTCTCCCTTTTATGGTCAAAAACGGGAGATTTTGGAGAAAGTAGCTTATGTTCGCCTGCTGATTTCTAAGCAATGGAAAGGGGTAGAAACGAAATTCTTTTTTCTGGTGAAAGAAGGGAGTCTGCTCTTTCTTGTGGTAGTTTCATTGTTTATGTAGTGGCTCTTTAAAAAACAGTCAAAATTCTCCAAAACCTCTGGCTGTATGGAGCTCTCATTCTGAAAACGGCTGGCAGTCAATGAGTTAAATTGCACCCCTAAATAATAGTGGACATTCAATTGATCTAATCGCGGTGTAGGTAAGGAATATCTCGATCACAAATTCGTTTGTAAAGGAAAACACATGTGCATCGCTCATCGTTCTTGGAATGGTGTGTATGAAGTGGGCAGGGTGCTTACTGCTGACCTGCATGTTCCGAGTCAAACGATAACGCACGCACTAACTTTAGGCTCTTCCTTATCACGCACTAACTTTAGGCCCAATCCCATTTCTATTCCCTAAAACTAGCACTCGTTTTCGAGTTCCTCCAAGATGAGACACCCCTCGATTGTGTAGTGAGAAGTGCGATCTTCCCCTAATAAATGGGACAGCACTTCGCATAAAAACGTCTTCACCTGTTTCATGCGTCTATCGTTAACACTGAACGGATATAAGGCTCTTAACCGGGGTAAACTGTTCAAAAGCCGTCATCGACAGTTATCATCACCCACATGAGAGGCTCTGGTAATTCTGGTGAAAGATTGCGCACTTTGAAAAATATCGATCTTTCTAATAGTCATGTTTTAACACACCAGTGCGGAATTCAACTGAATTTACATCAAACTAAGATATCCCAACATTAAAATATATATATACATGCTTAATTGCAATAGTAGCTATATTTTTTAAGTTCTTATCCAGAGCTGAGAGAACGGGACACAGCTCGGGCAGTCGGACACAGATCGGGTACCGATACGCAGTTCGCAAAGAATCGTGGGTAATTTCATCTTCACTTCAACTTCACTTCGTTCGAAGTCTGCACCCGACCTCCCTCCGTTTGAAGGGGTGATTTGAAGGGCTGAAAGCCACTATCCCTCGGTCCCGAAAGTATTGGGACACCCTACACTTACACATGAACGCGCAAACCGAGTGTTAGGGCCAAAATCGAGGGGAAGTGATAGTGAAGTGATAGAAATGGGACTGGGCCTTAGGCTCTTCCAAGGGAGAAAGCCTTTGTTTCGGTGTTGCCGATGCATTGTCCCCGGTCAATATGTTTAACTTAGTTAACGTTAGTCTGTGTTACACAGGCGCGTAACTACCGCAGGTTCAGCGGGTGCGGCCGCACCGGGGCCCGTGGCCTTCCAGGGCCCGTCCGTCGCCACCTCTGCATTGAGAATTTACTTTAATTGTCAGCTCAGTAGCTTTTCTGTCCGATCACCTCATGTACGTACGGGCCCCTAGAAACAAGCAATGAGCTGAACATAAATGACTTTTACAGTGAATTATGTCTAAGTTGGATGTGGCATCTTTTCGCCTTAAGTAATTAATTGAAATGACCGCTAGGATTATATAGGCGTAATTTACCCTGAATCTCACTTCATGGTGACACCTGAAATATTGTCCAACTTAATAGGGCAATGTAAACTATAGGCAAATGTGTATAAATCATTATCAACATATAGTGATAATAATCAGCGAAGTGAACAACAACGTGTATTTTGGTAGTCTAATTTGCTTTAGGCTACTAGGGATTGTGGGATAGCCTACGGTATCCTAATGAACCTGCGCATTAGGCTACGTGCAGAGTTGATAGCTATGAGTCGAAATATAAACAGAAGTGGTTTTCGGGGGAAAAAAAACTGATTCCAACACGTAGCATATTATTTGAGGTTGCATCTCTCCTTTAAATGAACGACAGTTTCAGTCACTAAAAATGGCTGGGCTACTTTTGAAAAGTTTACTATTAACGTTGCAGCAGTTAGACGGTAGTGAAGGTTTTTTTCTAATATGGATGAGTGGAGAGTTTTCATACGTGGAAAAGAAGAATCGAGATAGAGACAATTTGACTTAAAATCGGACGAGGACTGCACAAAAGTAAGTTAAGAGTTTTGTGCATGGTGCGCCGTCACCAATGTTTTTCCTCTTTAGGCTAATGAATGGCTCGCTGTCATCAATTTGTGTCTTTGGTGTGGTAACGTTAACGTTACGATTAGCCTGGGATAGGCCGTTACTTGTGTTTCATCATCTTCTCTGGCATTCGTGGACATTGTGCTGAGGGGGACCACCTTGATAATCTTGCTTGAGCAGCATGGGGCAAGAGACTCAGCACTGTGCATTTAGGCTTTTTATCCAAAGCAAGGGTTAAGTGCAAGAGGGTGATGCATAGTTGGCTACATTTGTCATTTATGTGTACATTGAGTCCGTTTTGACGTTTGATGTAGATGATGAGTAATAGCCTACATGTAAACTAGAGTTAGGCTAACACCAGAGTCCATTTAGGGATATTTTGTTTTCTTGGGCTAAGGGGGCCCGCAATGCACAGTCGCACCTGGGCCCGTGATAGACTTGTTACGCCACTGGTGTTACAGCTGCACTTTTCGCTAAAGGCGATTATTTTCATGGGCTCTTGCAGAAATCCAGCTTCTTGATATAATTGCATGTTACCCATCTTTGTAAATTATGGTGGAAGCTTTTAAATTTTGGATAGGGTAGAAAAATACTTTGTGAATAGCCTCAAACTCTACATGCTACGGCTCTGGTTTATGCTGAACACAACCCCCTTGAGTGTGGAGTATGGTATATGATTTTTGATGGGAATTACACAACGCACCTTTAAAATGTATTAAAATTAGGCTACATTGGCTAAAATTGCCTATGCTGTAAAATAGCCCAACCACCCGTCTTTTTACTGTAATGAACTAAAAAAAGACAGGCATGGACTGGCCATAGGGCATAGAAAGCAATGCCCGGCGAGCCGACTGTCATTTTTGGGCTGGGGCTGTCATAATTTACTCATAATTTCCTTGAGGGATATTGGGCCAGTCCAATTAAATCTCTAAAGTCCATGCAATCTATCTGAAAACAAGGATTGAAGTCAACTAACCAAACGTGTTTTAAGCCCTCAAGACTACCTACTTAATCCAATTAGTGTGTTGTGAGTGAATTAGAAATATACTTGGAATGAGACAAATAAAGAGCACGTCAAGTATATAGTTAAAAATCAGTTTCTTCTAAAATCATGCATTTTCCAATTTTTTAAAATCAGTAGATGCATGCTTAGAATGACAAAACAATATTTATAACGCAGTTATTTAGAGTTTCTGCCTATAATCCTCCAGAATTGCATTGTCGATAGAGAAAACCGCTCACAAAAGTTGGGCTGAGAAGGTACAAATCGCGCTGTAATTAGAATAGTAAGCTACAGCAGTCATGCATCTTGGGGGGCATTCCATCAATGTTGATTAAAGGCACTCAAGTGATTAAGCCTCGTTTGAAGTATAGCATCAACCTTGACAAGAAGCTAAAGCCATTCCACTAACGCAAGTAAGCTGCGCCTGCCTCTCGATAACTTAAACACTATCTGCTCGTGCACTCAAAACTTGGCTTAAATAGGTGATTTAGGATGGACCTGATGTACTTTCGTAAAATTTCTGCTAAGTCAGAGGTAATTATTTTTGGCAAATATGAAATTCAATGCCATTTTAGATGCTCATGCCTTTTTCTCTGTCTCTCACTCTCTCCTTTTCTCTCTCTTTCATTTGGTTATTCTTTTATCCTTATTTTGGGTTATCATTTTAATGCTTCTATTTGATTGTGACTTGCATTCAGTTTAACTGCTACTGATACATTTAAGGTGATGGGTTATTGTAAAATAAATAAGTAAATAAAACAGTCATTGTTCCACCAGTAAGCATGGTGCATGACCTCTCATATGGCAGGCCTATATTTCCCTTATTGTTCAAGAAAAACACTGCAAAAGTAACAAAGGCACAAATTCTGTTTACAAATTTTATTACATGATCTTCCAGGCAATATGACTGGACTTTGTGTCCCTCCACCTCTAATCTCAACACAGATACAGTTACATGGCAGAGTTCAGCACATGGACAGCCAATCAGGCGCTTTGTTGAGAGTAGGTTTATGCCAGGAGAACCAATCAGATAGGCTAGTTGATTTGATGTGTATGACTGACTGACTGTCATGTCGGACTGCAGCTGACTGGAAGTGCTGGCAACAGTTCAGGAGGTTGTAAAATAACAGCACATAATCTGGGACACTTTGTCAGGTGTATTACCGTAACACTACAGGCTACAGTCATTGGAATTACTATAATCTGGAACATTTATACACTTATATTCAGAAATATGTGTGGGAATAAATAGGATTTATTCAAAATTGATGTCGATGTTCATTCTGCTTATCGGTCTAGTTCAATTGTCTTATCAATTCTTAACTGTTTAGAAGGTATTGTACACATGTTTTCAGTAAGAGCACATACACCTGTATTAAAATCTCACTTCAGCATCACAAAATGACTGAAATAGATTCTGTTTGTTCTGTTAAGAGATTCCTTTGTTTGTTTGGTTTTTTTTTTTGTTTTTTTTATAGTGCTGGTCATTGCTATAAGTCTTGTTTCTGCACAAAAAAATATAGTTTATAATATGCTGAGAAACATATCCAACACAACCAAGTTTTACTAATTTAGTGGATGAATTAATTATGCCATGATTTGCCTCAACTAATTTCTTCCAGTAAGAATCTGAATAGGCTGTACTGTATCCTGATTCTCTCTAGTAACACGGTACTGTTAATTAGCTGGCTTTGTACTTAAATGAGGCAATTCAAACATATCCCTTGTCATTCCATATAATTCAGTGGGAGTGGATTATATTCCAGGGAAAGGGTATTCCAGGGAAAGGGTATTCAGATGAGGATGCCATGTTTCTGCCAGCTGAACCATAAACCGATTCAAAGCCTTAGAAGCGATTGAAAACCAGTATAAAGCCTGTGACCTTTAAAAGGATCCCCGACTAGTTGGGCATGTTAGCGTTATAAGACTAGCATTGGTGTCACCTTTAATTGACGTTATTCAAAAGCATTAAAAATACGACGGTTTTAAAGAAAATGTTTATTAGAAGCTGAAATTCATTTCACTAGTAAAGTTCCATTGCTGTTACGCCTCAATGACTTATGGGTAAAACGTGACGACAAATGGTTGCACTGCTTTCGGTCAAGCTGGAGCTACACATGGACAACGTAAATATTGATCCTCTATCGTATCCTCACCTCGCCGATCATCTTCCAACACCGTGTACTGTCTTCCACGTTGTTCCCTTAATTTATGGTGGCGTGGGTTTAAACGGCAAACTTAACAGAAGATGTGTTTTTCTTTGCAATAACGTCCTAAACTGGTCCTGTAAAGCCATAGAATTTTGCTGGACAACCATTTGATGTCACGATTTACCCATAAGTCATTGAGGCATAACCGTAATAGAACTTTACCAAAGAAATGATTTTCAGGTTCTAATAAACATTTTCTTTAAAACCGTCGTATTTTTAATGTTTTGGGGTAACGTTAATTAAAGTTGACGGTGTAACTAATCTTATAACGCTAAAATGCCAAACTAGCCGGGGATCCTTTTAAATTGCACTCATTCTCGATCAGCTAAATCACAAGCATTTACTTGCGCAGGTTTTTATATTAATTTGATAAATGAGGGTCAATGAGTTTATCTACTATCAGGAGATGAGGCCATAACATTCACATGGCCATTAGCATGGTTCAGAATGAAGGTCAGTGCAGACAGCAGTAGTACGTCCACATCGTCATTCAGCTGGATCTCCTCATGGTAGCACTTCACTGGGAAGATACAGTTCATGGGGATTCCCAGTCTGTTACTGCATTCCTGCATCTAAACACACACACACACACACACAGTGTTATTTACATTTTTGCTAGAAGATGTTATGGTCAATCACATACATACACCTTAAATAAACTATGGATTCATGTGAATAGACGAATTACTTCACTAAATACAGACCTTCTCTCTGATCTTCTTGCTCCGGTAGATGAGCGTAAGGTTCTTTGCCACCTCAGAACATGTTTCATCCACTTTAGTCAGTACTGCCAACTGAGGAATCCCTGTAGCAATGGTATGATAAATGAGGGGTGCCTACGCACACACACACTTTAAAATTCCTATTTGATCAATGAAAAACATGGCAGGTAAAATAGTTTCAGCTCCAGTGTCATTCGGGGGAGATGATCTTCAAAAGGGTGTGGAATGATATTGCAAAAATGGAGTCATTTACTCACGTAGTCTCCCAGCTTTGGCTCCGACTGCCTTCATCTTGTCTATAACAGCATCATTAATCATGGAGATCTTATTGGCTGGGATGACACTCACTAAGCAGTGGATTCTGTCCTGCAGCTCAGGATTTTTCTTGTAATAATTATCACTTTCTTCACATGGGTTGGCAGGATTAAACTAGAGTGAAAATGCAAGGTTCAATTAAATTGGCATTTCTGAAAAGAATATGCCACTGTGACACCAAGTTTACTAATTTTCCACCTCCCCTAGACTTAAACAAATGAGTTTTACCTTTCCACAGTTCATCTAGCCATTAAATTCCAGTATTTTCCTATTTAAAAGTTGATCCATAGTTTTTATGATGTGTACTACCAAGACTGATAGAAAATGATGTGGCCTTTTCCCAAACCAATATGACATGGAACTACTGTATGGACCCAGCCCATACTTCCTGTCGCTGCATGAAATTTCGCAATCAAGTCAATATGGCCAAGGAGGCATTTCCTCTCAAGCCCCGAAAAATCCCAATGAGAAACAAGCAGGCTGAAGGACACAAGCTGTAAAAAAAGAAAAGTTAGCAGAACTTGAAATTTCAAAGTCAACCGATTTCACTAGCTTTTTTCAGTTAGCCCAACTCATTAAAGTAAGTTAACACACTGTTAAAAAAGAAAAGTTTGCTGAACTTAAAATTGTAAGTCAACCCATTTCACTGGCTTTTTTAAGTTAGTCCAACTTCAGAGTGCATAACTTGATATTTCAAGTTGCCAGGACTCATTAAAATAAGTAGTCAGAACACAGCATCTTAAGTTGCCGCAACCTTGATGTCAAATTGACATGTCCCAGAATCCCTCACCTTCCACATAAATTCGATCATGTTTATCCATGTTGAAATGTAATTGTGAAGAATCAATGAGTGGATAAACAATTGTTAACACTATAAATTGCACAGTATAACCATCATGCTACTTGAGTACTGTGTTACACTTTGTATTAAAAATTATATTTATTATGACACACCATCATGGAGATGACTATCCACAATTTACTTATCCTTGTAGGTATGATCACTAAGATAATAGATAAAGCTTGTTTGGATATTTAAAATATTATTGCTGACAATGAATGAACATCAAAGCTGCAGGTGTTCAGATCAGTGATAAATCAAAATCATCTTAAGAGTCAGTTTCTGTAAGAATCATGCAGATCTCCATAGGGGCTGATACAAACCCTCTTCAGATCTCAATGAAAAAATTCTCATAGATACATATATGGGATAGATATTTAAAAATAACAATTTAAATGTTTTGGACCTTTCCTAAGAAAAACTAGGGACTTTTGAAATGACTCATGGCAAAGGTGGAAATTTGATGCTTTTCAAAATGCACAACTTTGCCTGTCCATATTTCAGTGGGCTTTTAAGACAGCACTCTGACATTTGGCAAAATCAGAGCATGGGTCCAACAGTTTTGAAACATATTTTTATGATGGTCACTAGGTCAACTTACAGCCATTAGGTGGCCATTGAAAACTCAACTTTTCAGTTTTGGAGCCTTGTTTTGGGGCCTCTCACTGCTTGTGCAAACACGTAACCTTGCTCATTCATAAAGATATGAGCACATTGGGAGGTCCTGTTTTGAAATATAATTGGTTGAAGATTGCAAATTTTTCAAGTACTGATAGAGAGGATGTTTCATTTGGCAAATATGAAATTGAAATTGAAATTAGACGACCATATCTTTGTGCGCCATCAGATAAAAAGGTGTTTTTAGTATGTTGACATGTACCTAATCTATTTGTATGCTAAATATCTTGGAGGCATTTTGCTTTATTAAC
The DNA here is from genome assembly GCA_027497455.2 of Sardinella longiceps. NCBI lineage: Eukaryota > Metazoa > Chordata > Actinopteri > Clupeiformes > Clupeidae > Sardinella > Sardinella longiceps. The sequence continues at coordinate 48,004 of JAODXP020008035.1, read as the reverse complement.
CATGAAATGCCATTTATTAACTGCATAAATTACATACATCGATAGGCCCTCTAGAAATACGTGAAATTGAAAACAGCACCATCATGTGGACAAAGCTTGAAAAAAAAAAAAAAAAAAAAAAAAAAAAGTCAGTATTGAAGCCATGTTGGAGGCACCTGACAAACATACAAAGGCATGCTTGAGTCTCCAAGAGTTTTGGTGGTATTATAGTTTGAAGTTTCCAAATATTTTTTTGGAATAGGGAGTGGGTTCATTCGAAGGCATAGTTTTCTTAGAAATATTTGAGATATTGAGGTATAATTTTGCACACCTTCCCTTGAGATGTGTGGCTACATAATCAAAAGTGCACATTTAGGAAAGACATTCATCTATTTTGGGCCAAATTGCTATGACAAATACTTTTTTGAGTCAGAATAGGTGCCAAAAAGTCACTCACAAATAGACCAAATTGAATGACATACACTCTGCATAGTCTTTTCATCATGTGTATTTATTTTTATTGTGATCTAGTAAAACACACAGTTCTCTGTAAAATGCAATGTCTAACCCTAAAGAACTGCCAGTGTATAATGTCCAGGAAAGAGTGAGAAATTACATTACATTTACATTTACATTTATGCATTTAGCAGACGCTTTTATCCAAAGCGACTTACAAAAGAGGGATAACAATTAAGCTGCAACACAATACAAGTAAGTGCCTACTGGGAGTGCCATTTGCTAATAGGAGAGCAAGTGCTAGAGTTTAGAAGTGCTTGGTCAGTGCATTCCAAGTAATTTAACGAATTAGGACAAGAGATACTCTTGAAAGAGCTGGGTCTTCAAGAGTCTCTTGAAAGTAGAAAGAGTGCCTGTTGTTCTAATAGTCTTGGGGAGACTATTCCACCAGTTAGGAACAATGCATGAAAAGAGCCTAGATTGACCTGTGCGCGGTGCTGGTCGTTCCAAACAGCGATCCTTGGTTGAGCGGAGCGATTGGAGGTTAGCATATGGTTTGATGATGTCTTTCAGGTAGACTGGAGCAGTTCCCTCCAGTACCCTGTATACCAACATTAGTGACTTGAATTTAATGCGAGCAGCCAGGGGCAGCCAATGGAGCTCCCTGAACAGTGGAGAGATATGTTCAAGATACTTGCTAATAAACACTGAATCTAAATAATGGGGAATAACCACTAGCATTATCTGCTATGTACTGAAATCAGATGAATTTTAAATTTTCTCACAGATTGGCAGGAATAGATGCGTGACAAGACAATAATGATTTCTAACTGCCAAATGATTGTGTTCAACAACAGGATTGTTGCTGTTCTCAATTGCACAATAATGGAGATTGCTGATTTACTAACACTTAGCATAGTTGATGTCTGAACACTATGTCTCACTCTAAGCAACTCAATAAGGGTTACCTTGATGCCACTGGTGGTTATGGGTAATTGACATTTTGAGTCACCATTACAGAGAAGTGTAGTTCTACACACATGGTCAGACTCACCCTACACTGTAGGGTGTGTCTGCTAATTGATTGGCAACATAGACAATGTTCTTGTGTACTTGACTTTTATCATGGCCTTAACTGTGGCTCCTCTTAAGCTTGTCAAAAGCACCCATTATAGTAGGAAAGAACACTTCTGCACAAGTGTTCTGAGTCTAATGTGATGTTCAAGAAAAAATTGATCTAAGTTTACAGTCATTAGATCTGAAGAGGGATGTGTTATCCTCATGTTCTGAGTCTGTGAGCAATGTCCAAGCTGAATAGTTAGATTGTCTGACGGGTGTATTCAACTTTTTTTGTTTCAAACAAAGTGATACATTTACAGACAATTGATTTGATATTGGTCAATTACCTTTAGTAATGCCCCAAAGGAGACCATTCCCAAGAATAATAGGTTTAGCAAACAGTTATAAAGACACACAAGTGATTTTATAAAAACGCACAAGTGTCTTTTCATATTTCAAATCAAAATTTTGGATTTAAAGACTACATCTTCAAAGAATAAAAGTATACGCAGCATCAATTGAGTGTTGATAGCACAACGTGTAAAGAAACAGCCTAGCACACTTGTAAGCTGATAAGCTGGTGGTTCTATACTTGACTGTCCTCTTACTCCCCTGAGCAAGACACTTAATGTTGATACTTTTGTATTGTTTGCAATATATTTGAGTGGTAGCCTTCTTTATCTAATCAAGTAATGTTGCCTAATAATTTGCTTACTCAAAGCAATAAATAAATAATGTGATGCTTGGGAATTGAACCCTGGTCTGCTGATTGGTAGTCTGTGACATAACCACTGTGCCACCACATCTACAGTCTGATAATGGCTCAAACAGGGTTAGAGCTTTGGCGTCTCTGGTTAGTCAGCACAACCCTCCATTGAAGTTATCATAGGTGCATATCTGCTGTAAATAAAATTAATTTACTTGGTGATAGAACAAAAAGCCACCTAGATATTTGGACCACAGATAATATGAGTGCAGACGAACAAAGTAAGGCTAATTTCAACTGTTTTGAGTGATGGCGCACAGAGCTATGAGCATCTAAAATGGCACTTCATTTCATATTTCCCTAAAATAATTGCCTCTAGCTTAACATCACCAATTCATGCCCATATATTTTATTCAAATTCTAAAAGAGGAGGTTCCAAAGTGAATATATATAACAAACTAATAAGGTTTTGAGTGTCATATGAACTGTGAGAGACACACGAAAATGGTACAAAAATGTAAAAGGTCCAATTTTGAAGAGGCCCTTAAGGACAGTGCCTTCAATTTGCCACAGAAGTGACATCATTACTCAAAGGGTTATTTCCCAAACATTTATGTGCCAAAATTTCAGGATGGTAAGATCAAGGCGCAATGAGATATTTGAAGGCAAAAACTGGAATTTTCAGTACCTCAAAATTATGCTGAAATTTTGGGAAGCCCTAACTTTTGTTAGGAACATTCTCAATGTTTAAAAATAAAGTTTTGTCCTTCTTAGGCATATGTCTACTGGTATTCAAAATTTGAAGGGAATATGAAGAGGGTTTGTATCACCACCCGCATGATTCTTACAGAAACTGACTCTTAAGGACAGTGCCTTCAATTTGCCACAGAAGTGACATCATTACTCAAAGGGTTATTTCCCCAACATTTATGTGCCAAAATTTCAGGATGGTAAGATCAAGGCGCAATGAGATATTTGAAGGCAAAAACTGGAATTTTCAGTACCTCAAAATTATGCTGAAATTTTGGGAAGCCCTAACTTTTGTTAGGAACATTCTCAATGTTTAAAAATAAAGTTTTGTCCTTCTTAGGCATATGTCTACTGGTATTCAAAATTTGAAGGGAATATGAAGAGGGTTTGTATCACCACCCGCATGATTCTTACAGAAACTGACTCTTAACTTGCTTCTTCAGGCACACATTTTTTGGAGCATGTCCAAATTTCAGTGATACCTGTGCTGGAGCAATCAAATGATCAATTTTGAGCTCAGCTGAAGATTATGAATTTCAGTTTGAAATCATCATTTGTCTTTTAAGAAAGGGCTTCTCAGTTACCCTTGCTCTTCCCTGAAAATCAACCAATAATCTAAATTTTATCCTAAATTTGGCATCAGTTTCAATCTTGCCTACTTTTTGAGAAACCGCACTGAGCAGTAAGACAATATTTGAAATAAAAATGAACAGTAAGACCATATTTGAATTTAAAATGGACAATTACTGGTACCCATAATTCTCGGAAATAACTTTGGAACATCTCTGTCATATCATGAGAGTGTTGACTTGCGCTAGAGCCTGTGGGAGCTTAGCTCCAGGAAGTGTGACTCCAAGTGACCATTAAAACTAACTTGACATTAATCTTATTTCATTCATTTCTTCAGTGTCATAGAATTAAGAAAGAAAATGCTTTGGTATGAATGGTTGTCACAGTTGTTTTTAAAAGCATTTAAGAGTCAGTTTCTGTAAGAATCATGCGGGTGGTGATACAAACCCTCTTCATATTCCCTTCAAATTTTGAATACCAGTAGACATGTGCCTAAGAAGGACAAAACTGTATTTTTAAACATTGAGAATGTTCCTAACAAAAGTTAGGGCTTCCCAAAATTTCAGCATAATTTTGAGGTACTGAAAATTCCAGTTTTTGCCTTCAAGTATCTCATTGCGCCTTGATCTTACCATCCTGAAATTTTGGCACATAAATGTTGGGGAAATAAACCTTTGAGTAATGATGTCACTTCTGTGGCAAATTGAAGGCACTGTCCTTAAGGGCCTCTTCAAAATTGGACCTTTTACATTTTTGTACCATTTTCGTGTGCCTCTCACAGTTCATATGACACTCAAAACCTTATTAGTTTGTTATATATATTCACTTTGGAACCTCCTCTTTTAGAATTTGAATAAAATATATGGGCATGAATTGGTGATGTTAAGCTAGAGGCAATTATTTTAGGGAAATATGAAATGAAGTGCCATTTTAGGTGCTCATAGCTCTGTGCGCCATCACTCAAAACAGTTGAAATTTGCCTTACTTTGTTCGTCTGCACTCATATTATCTGTGGTCCAAATATCTAGATGGCTTTTTGTTCTATCACTGAGTAAATTAATTTTATTTACAGCAGATTTGCACCTATGGTAACTTCTATGGAGGGTTGTGCTGACTAACCAGAAACGCCAAAGCTCTAACCCTGTTTGAGCCATTATCAGACTGTAGCTGTGGTGGCACAGTGGTTATGTCACAGACTACCAATCAGCAGACCAGTGTTCAATTCCCAACCATCACATTATTTATTTATTGCTTTGAGTAAGCAAATTATTAGGCAACATTACTTGATTAGATAAAGAAGGCTACCACTCAAATATATTGCAAACAATACAAAAGTATCAACATTAAGTGTCTTGCTCAGGGGAGTAAGAGGACAGTCAAGTATAGAACCACCAGCTTATCAGCTTACAAGTGTGCTAGGCTGTTTCTTTACACGTTGTGCTATCAACACTCAATTGATGCTGCGTATACTTTTATTCTTTGAAGATGTAGTCTTTAAATCCAAAATTTTGATTTGAAATATGAAAAGACACTTGTGCGCTTTTATGAAATCACTTGTGTGTCTTTATAACTGTTTGCTAAACCTATTATTCTTGGGAATGGTCTCCTTTGGGGCATTACTAAAGGTAATTGACCAATATCAAATCAATTGTCTGTAAATGTATCACTTTGGTTGAAACAAAAAAAGTTGAATACACCCGTCAGACAATCTAACTATTCAGCTTGGACATTGCTCACAGAATCTATTTCAAGACTCAGAACATGAGAATAACACATCACTCTTCAGATCTAATGACTGTAAACTTAGATCAATTTTTCTTGAACAACACATTAGACTCTGAACACTTGAACAGAAGTGTTGCTTCCTACTACAAGGGGTGCTTTTGACGAGTTTAAGAGGAGCCAGAGTTAAGGCCATGGTAAAAGTCAAGTACACATAAACATTGTCTGTGCTGCTAATCAATTAGCAGACACACCCTACACTGAAGGGTGAGTCTGACCATGTGTGTAGAACTACACTTCTCTGTAATGGTGACTCAAAATGTCAATTACCCATAACCACCAGTGGCATCAAGGTAACCCTTATTGAGTTGCTTAGAGTGAGACATAGTGTTCAGACATCAACTATGCTAAGTGTTTGTAAATCAGAAATCTCCATTCTTGTGCAATTGAAAGCAGCAACAATCCTGTTGTTGAACACAATTGCTTAGCAGTTAAAAATCACTTATGTCTTGTCACACATGTATTCCTACCAATCTGTGGGAAAATTCAATATTCATCTGATTTCAGTACCTGACAGATAATGCTAGTGGTTTTTCCCCATTATCAGTGTTTATTAGAAAGTCCTGTAATTTCTCACTCTTTCCTGGACATTATACACTGGCAGTTCTTTAGGGTTAGACATAGCATTTTACAGAGAACTGTGTGTTTTACTAGATCACAATAAAAATAAATGCACATGATGAAAAGACTATGCAGAGTGTATGTCATTCAATTTGGTCTATTTGTGAGTGACTTTTTGGCACCTATTCTGACTCAAAAAAATATTTGTCATAGCAATTTGGCCCAAAATAGATGAATGTCTTTCCTAAATGTGCACTTTTGATTATGTAGCCACACATCTCAAGGGAAGGTGTGCAAAATTATACCTCAATATCTCAAATATTTCTAAGAAAACTATGCCTTCGAATGAACCCACTCCCTATTCCAAAAAAATATTTGAAAACTTCAAACTATAATACCACCAAAACTCTTGGAGACTCAAGCATGCCTTTGTATGTTTGTCAGGTGCCTCCAACATGGCTTCAATACTGCAGTTTTTTTTTTTCAGCTTTGTCCACATGATGGTGCTGTTTTCAATTTCACGTATTTCTAGAGGGCCTATCGATGTATGTAATTTATGCAGTTAATAAATGGCATTTAATGGTTAATAAAGCAAAATGCCTCCAAGATATTTAGAATACAAATAGATTAGATACATGTCAACATAATAAAAATTGTTTCAACCTTTTTTACTGATGGCGCACAAAGATATGGTCGTCTAATTTCAATTTCAATTTCATATTTGCCAAATGAAACATCCTCTCTATCAGTACTTGAAAATTTTGCAATCTTCAACCAATTATATTTCAAAACAGGACCTCCCAATGTGCTCATATATTTATGAATGAGCAAGGTTACGTGTTTGCACAAGCAGTGAGAGGCCCCAAAACAAGGCTCCAAAACTGAAAAGTTGAGTTTTCAATGGCCACCTAATGGCTGTAAGTTGAACTAGTGACCATCATAAAAATATGTTTCAAAACTGTTGGACCCATGCTCTGATTTTGCCAAATGTCAGAGTGCTGTCTTAAAAGCCCACTGAAATATGGACAGGCAAAGTTGTGCATTTTGAAAAGCATCAAATTTCCACCTTTGCCATGTGTCATTTCAAAAGTCCATAGTTTTTTTTAGGAAAGGTCCAAAACATTTAAATTGTTATTTTTAAATATCTATCCCATATATGTATCTATGAGAATTTTTTCATTGAGATCTGAAGAGGGTTTGTATCAGCCCCTATGGAAATCTGCATGAGTCTTACAGAAACTGACTCTTAAAAAGGATGCCATGCACATGCAAATACAGGCTATCAGCCTTGGTTTTATGGTTAGAGCAGGTATACAGATGAAGCCATACATAGACTAATGGTTGGAGCTTCAGACTTAAAATCACAAGGTTGTTGGTTCAATCCCTATGTGCTCACTACTTGAAAATATGTTGGTAAGGACAGAATTTTTTGTACTAAGAGCAATCACTGTTTTCTCAAAAAAAAAAAAAAGATTTTATGTTGGCAGAGCAAGGATTTTTTAGTTGGTAGAACAAACAATTAGTAGTGTTTACTTACTTTAATGAGTCCTGGCAACTTGAAATATCAAGTTCTGCACTCTGAAGTTGGACTAACTTAAAAAAAAAAGCCAGTGAAATCGGTTAACTTTGAATTTTAAGTTCAGTAAACTTTTCTTTTGTAGAGTGCTTTTTAAAATTATATTAAAAATATGGCATTACTGTTTAGGAAGAACTGAAGCTATGCATAGACTAATGGATAGGGCTTCAGACTTGGAACTGTAAGGTCGATGGTTCAATCCCGATGTGCTCTCAGTAAGGACAGCTTTTTTTGTACAAAGAGCAATCACTTGACTTGAAATTTCAAGTTGGCAGAACAAGGAATTTTAAGTTGGTAGAACAAACGACTGTGTAGTTAAAGTAAGTAGTGTTTACTTACTTTAATGAGTCCTGGCAACTTGAAAAATAAAGTTATGCTCTCTAACTCGAGAAAACCAGTGAAATCGGTTGACTTTGAAATTTCAAGTTCTGCTAACTTTTCTTTTTTTACAGTGTACATGCATGTCTCTGTGCAGCTCTGTCAATAGAAGTTTGATAGCATTTGATAGACGTTTAGATTAATCCTGCTCGGAATCCCCGGGCAATGTTCATTTCTGAATATGGTTGGGCAAGCCAGGCTAGTATGGACCATGCAGGACATTACATGTTTGGAGAGACACTAATACTGGATCAATAAACATTTCAAGCTCACTTGACAGTCATGAAAATTTCTGAGGTTTGTAGTCATCTCTTAGTTGGCTCTGATACTTTTACAGTACCTTCTAGATTGACGGATAACAACAGTGTCAACAATTTTGACACTAAAATTACTTTTAAAACAAAAAAGAAAACTGTGCTGCTGATATCTGTAATAATACAGTATTTACCGGATAGCCATCTTTGATGTGACCCTTCAGGACACTGACAAGGTCTTCTGGTTTCACTCCCTCGGCATACCCATCTTCCAGACCCATGATGTCACAGAATTCAAAAGGAAAAGTTTGTTTAAAATCCTGGCTTTTAATGTTGTGGGTCTGAAACTAAGAAGAGACAGAAACACACAGTGATTCTCATAGAAACTCTAAGAGAATAATGACGTTAAAATGTTTATTGTACATGAGAAATAAAACTAAATTTTGGTAACATGCATAAATCAATAGTATGTTGCTGGCATGATATACTCAGAAACAGACAGTTGACTCACAACTGTGGTGGCGCTGTAATCAGTTGCTGCTTCTGCTTGGGCTGGATTGATTACGTGGTCCTGGAAGATGGAAGTTATGGAGTTGATGAAGCTGGACTTCCCTGCTCCCACTGGACCAGGATACGGAGACTCTTCACACTCTCAGTGCTGATTGGGAATGTCTTCATTTTATCCCTCTGTGTGTTCTTTCTGGTTTTCCTTGACAGTAGTGAAAAGGTTTTAATTAAAACAGATGTTTTAAAGGGAACTATGCAACATTTTTAGTTCAATTTACTTTCATTTAGCAGCTTAAGAGTCGTTGCGATGATTGCACAACAGTTTTTAGGTCGATTGGTGACTGTTTTGCACCGCTCTGGCTCCTCTCGGCGTAGAAATTGAATATGCAAGATTGGTACCGCGGACCGCGGCACAGTTTTGGGAGCTGTAGGGGGAGCTCTCCGTAAAAATGCGAACTCAAGCCGAGGAAACAAAGGCGCACAACGGATGGTCCTTGGGTCTTTTCCCCAAACGCATATATGCCGATTTGGTTGGTATTGTGCCATTGTATTGAAAACGACAAGTTGTTAACTGGTTAGCAATGCTTTTCTGAAGCTTTTGGGGAAAGGACGCCTGCAAGGAGGAGCTCTATGATGAAAAATGTGAGCCTAAACCTAGCATAAACCTAAAGTAAAACATCGGTCCTACATAGTTCATCTTTAAGAAAGTGATGAAAAGTCATGCATCAGGAATACTCAATAGGTTATTGCATGAAGGTTGGGGGTCTCAAATGACATTCTAACGGTCGATTCACACACAAACCTCTGCGTGAGCGGTTTTGAGCCGATTTCATTTAAAATACAGTCTACATCAGGGGTCGGGAACCTTTTTGGCTGAGAGAGCCATGAACATCACATATTTTAAAATTTAATTCCATGAGAGCCATACAATATAGAGGCATGTCTTATTTGTTTGATTATTTCGTCTTTATTCAAACAGTCAACAAAAAGTTCATTGGCAACATCAAGCATGAGTGTTCTGGCATACTCCCCAACTGTGAATGTTTTTCTGTTTCTCATAATTGCTAAAGCAACAGCAAAGCTAGCCGAATTCCAGTCACCTTGGACTGAAATAGATAGATGAATGGATTTAAATAGACCTACATGAGAATGTTTTTGATTTTTTACTTTATCATTCTTTTTATTAAAAAGATTTTTCTGGGAGCCAGATGCAACCATCAAAAGAGCCAGATCTGGCTCTCGAGCCATAGGTTCCCTACCCCTGGCCTAAAGGGTCATAACTATTTCATGCTGATTCAGGTGTGAGTGTCTCTGTGTGTGTGTGTGTGTGTGTGTGTGTGTGTGTGTGTGTGTGTGTGTGTGTGTGTTGTGTGTTAGTGTGTGTCTATTGTCTATGCTGCCGGTGGTCATTTCTGTTCCCTCTTCTAGCCTCTGGTCTGGAATCTGGGCGTGTTGCGCCTGAAGCTCACTCAATGCTGGCTACTGCTGCCTAAAAGCCACTGGTGTAGCAGCCCTGTGTTCCCTGAGCCCAGTGTTGACCTGGATGTGGGTGCGCTGCACCTCACTCAATGCTCACAGAAACTTCTGGATCATTCAGCCAGAGCTGCCCCATAGCATTTGCCCACATCTGGCTAGAAACTGGCCCAGGTGCCATTTCATTGTCTCTGGCAAACAGCATGTGAACTGAACATTTCTCACACAAACACTTCTGTAGTACAACTACAACCTCAGATGTTAACAAGTTAAGTCATTCAGACTGCACGCATGTTCTGCCCGGCTCCTGTCCGGTTCCTGAGTGGTGAACGGCGCAGCTCCCGCGCTGCTTCTTAGAAGTAGAAACAAGTTCTATTTTTCCAAGTGTTTTCAGCGCGGTAAGCATATAAATACAAGGAGCTTGCTGTCTAAACTTGACAAACTCAGGCACCTCGCGTTCACATCTAAAGTTGCGGTGATTGCAGTATCGGAGACCTGGCTCGATGGGTCTATCAAGGACGCTGATGGTTACTCTATCTACCGACGCGATCGTTGCAGAAATGGTGGTGGAGTGTGTTTGTTTATAAGAGACGATTTAACGTTTACACCTAGAGTGGACCTCCAGGTGGATGGACTGGAGGCGGCTTGGGTAGAGTTAGTGCTTCGGAAGACGAAGCCTATTGTTGTTGGCGCTTGCTAAAGGCCCCCAAAGCAAAGTGACTTTTATGAACTTTTGGAAAGTGCTTGTTGTAAGAACACTGTATGCATGGAGAAGGAATGTATCGTACTAGGCGATTTTAATACCAACTTATTATTGCCTTCTAGTAGCCTGAAAAAATCCTTCTCAAGCTTTTGCAAAATGTCTGGTCTCCAACAGCTGATTGTTGAACCAACAAGAATTTCTATCAACAATCGGTCTCTTCTGGACTTGATTTTGGTCTCAGATAGTGATAAGATATCACATGCAGGCGTTCTTGATATTGCCTTAAGCGACCATAATGCCATTTATTGCACACGCAAGATTTCTAAATCACAGCTTAAGACTGGTAACCATCGTTCCATTAAATATAGATGCACAAAACATTACACAGCTGAAGGGTTTATGGAAAAGCTTTCTGAAATAGACTGGTCTGATGTTTTGTGTAGTAATGATGTTGATAATGGGTCATTCCGTGCCAAATCAACAAATCTCAGACAAAAATTCCGCCTGACCATCTTGGATTTGCTTCAAACTTTATGTGAATGATCTTACCATACCCAGGACCTATAATATGAAATATTACCATTGTATCTTGTATAGTTGTTGAGATATGGGGTCTTAAAAAAGGGGGTCGTGTGTCAAGAAAGTGGAGCTCTGAGAAAATATCCATGTTCCACAAAGCGTTACTCTTAGAGTTTTCATGCTACATTTATGAAACTTTCAGGACATATTCTAAAGTAGTATGTGTCTTTATACTGTGAAGTACACCTTTCACGGGAGCACATTTGCTGAGTAATGCTTTGCTGAAAATGACAAAAAAATTACATGTTCATTTTTTCCTATCTATTTCACAGTACTGTATCTTGTACACGAATGACATCAGATCTTTGGTATTTCTATGTAGTTCACACAAGTTATTGTACATTATCTTCAAGTAGGTAAATATTTGATATTAATAACAGCTTTTGAGTTTTGAGACATTAAAGATGATATAAATGAATTAAGACCTATAGTTTAAGCATATTTTCCAAATTACTGGTTGAGTGTACCTTAAAATCAAAGTTACCACCACAAAGCCCATGTTTTATTTTGCAAATGCTCAAGATTTTGAAATGGTACCTTTAGCCAAACCACATAAATTGCTATATCAAAGATGGCTTTCACAGTCTTGGTGATTGGTTTTTCTGCCTTCGTTGCTAGGTGTGTTTGTTTATTTGGTCCCTTGGTTGCTATGGACAACTTTGCCCACATAGCCATGTGCTTCTGGGCCTAGGTTCTGCCCCTCCCTTTATTCATCAATTAGGCTTTTCATTGGATGTTTGGTGTCTGCCTATTCCTTATATGTTTAGCCAATGAGGTTTCTTCTTTTAAAGGCTTCTTTTTATTATTAATGAGCATTTTGCCTGCTATTGTTGATCATGATTATTGTTGGTTTCCTGGTCATGGAGGATTATCACAAATTGCTTTTTGTGCACAATCTCTAAAGATAGGCTACTTCAAATACCACATTACCATACATTGAATGTATAGCTGTAACTTTAATATGCTCAAAGGAAATGCAGTCTGTGATCCTGAGAGTTAATATGAGCTGGCTTATAATTGTAAGAAACTAAAACTTCTTATGACTGATCACTAAAATGGAGCATAAATCGGCAGGTGGCAGTAAATTCAGATTTATTGTCATGGGCCTAAAAGGACCAGCATTGCAATCTCTTCAAATATTTGCAAATTGATTGATAGATAGTTTAATTGATAGATGATTAATAAATAATGAATAATAACCTAGATATTTTATCAAAGTACTTTGGAATTTTTTCTAGCCATTTTTTTCTTCTTTAGTATAGTGAATTGACTTATCAGCAATGTTAATAATGTTAATGATGATATCTATTCAAATTTAACTAAATGTTATAACCACAATTGTCAGCAGAAGTGTCACGTGTTCAAATTGTTTCTAAAATTGAGCTTTTGAGTTAAAGAATTACCCAATGCCTGCGAAGATCTACTTGCAAAACACAGACCAGATTATAATAGTTTAGTAAATTGACTTATGAACACATTAAATTTTGATGTATGATATACATCCAAATATATGCTATAACCAAGGCTGCCAATAGAAATGCCTTTTCTTCAAGTCATTACTAAATCTGGACGATTTAGGATATAAGAATGAACCCTGAATAACCCTAACTGTAAAGCACAAACAAACATACATGATGATACCTTTGACTTAATCAGGGTAACTAAGTTCAAAATACATGCATTGTGAAATGTCCTTTGAAAAAAAGGCATTACCCATGAGCCCTAGCGCCTGATGAGACTTTCTTTTTTTCATTTCCATTGTTAAATCATGTGCTACAATTTTAATGTTTCAGCCAAGGCCTATTACTTAGAAGCTAGAATGTGGGTACAGCGAGAACGTAATTGGTTGTGGGCGGGGCCCTTAGATTACTCCCACCATTGGGTTCAGAAGGCTAGTATCTCAGCCACCATGATAGAGAAGTATGTCAAAATAAACTAGTCATTTTCTTGACAACATTTAGACCATGCATTGTGTCAGCTTTACTGTCAGTACAAAGTCACTGGAAATAAATGAATGAATTAAATGTCTAATCTAGAAAAGCAGTCAGTAAGTGAGAGTGTAAATTTCTTCCAAAGCAATAGGGTCAAAACTATAATTTAAATTCTAATTTGTGTATTGGATTACTGATTTTATAGATATCATTTGTCACAACTGTCATCTAAACTGAATCAGTTCTTGATTGCTCCAATGCTGTCATCCAAATCTGTGCAGTTTTGAATTGTCTTGTACACAGATATCCACAGGCTGACAAAAACATAACCTCCTTAGCGGTTGTGAACACTCTAGGCCTATTGCATCTGTTTGACTTACTCATTGATAAAATGCTTTCCATATAAAGCAAAGCAAGTGTGCTCACAAACTTTTAGATCTTCCACATCTGTATCCCATTCATCATATGTTTATTGAGGAAATAAAATAAAATTAGTTAATGAAAATAACTAAAATTGCTTTAGAAATTAAAAATAAAAATATTTAAAAAAAAAATTAAATTAAAATTTTAAAATAAAAAGAAATTGCTTTAGACAACTAAATACACTGATTATTCCACTTTTCCCTGGGGTACTAGAAGAGGTTATTACTGTTATCAGTATTATTATTATTATTATTATTATTATTATTATAAGTAGTAGTAGTAGTAGTAGTAGTAGTACAAAATAATGTTGTTCTTGTTGTTAGAGTCGATAGTTGATGTCAGTACTGCTAAAATTGGGGGAGGAGACTCAGTTCTGTGAGAGGGAGGGACTGTGGCAAAGGTACCAAAAGCACATGGCTACATAAACAAAACAGAACATGGTTAGAAAGGCAGAAAAAATCTATCACCCCATGCCTTGATAGCTGTCTTTGACAGACTATTTTATGTACTTTTCTTTTGGGTACCACTTTGGAATTTGGTGTATTCAGAGTCTAAAAACTTTTCTTTAAGTTGATGTTTTTGTTTTTATGGTTGACTCTACCAGTAAAATTGTAAATGCACTTAAAAGTTGGATCCAATATTATCTTTGTCAATTTTGAAGTGCCATAAATCAAAAAGTTTGAATTATTTCCGAAATATTCCTCCAGTTCAATATAACATGATTACTGAAGTGATATATATTTAATTATCGAAGATCTCATATGCTTCAGTGTGGAAATATTGTCATCAAAAGTGGCTATCATTTTGTGTTTATACCATTTTCAGGAATCCATAACTTGGCAATTGGCTTACTCTAAGCTAAAATATTTGACAGTTCAGAACGTCTACATGTATGCAACACCGCCTGAAATTTTCAATTTTCTAACATGAAGTATGTGTAAGTAATGGCCAACAGAACTTAACAAAGTTAAAAAACTGCATTTTTCCATGATCAAGACCCTGTTTTTTAAGGCCCAATATCTCAGAAAGTAAAGTAGATACAAGGTTAATATTTTGCACAATTGCTGATGGGTACGATGGCATTAGGCACCTAAAGTTTGAAGGAAATCCAAGAGGGTCAAGCGGAATGCATTTGTTGATTTCACACGGAATGGCCCTAATGCCTGGGCTCTATTTAAGCAGCATTTCTTAACCGTTCTTGATTCTGTTGCACCAATGAAAGAAACAAGAATGAAGCAGAATAGTGCAAACTGGATGACATCTGAAATTTTAGATCTTATTAGACAACGTGACTGCTGGTTCAGAAAATTTAAAAAATCCAACTCACCTACTGATTATGACAAATATGTTTATCTAAGGAATCAAGCAAGTTACAAAGTACAGAAAACAAAGTCTGATTTTTATTCTGATGCTATTGTTGCAAACTCACATCAGCCAAAAAAATTATGGAAAGTGCTGAATGACATGGGCTCCACAGGTAAATCAAAATCAAAATCTGGCAACATTGGGCTAGTAATTTAGCCTGACACGCCAGACTATATCATAAGAATGTATAGCGTTCCGGCCACTGGTACCAGCTGGTATATCAAACTTTTTCCCGTAGCCCGTCGGTAACACGGCAAAGACATCTTTTTCAAAACGAAAAACTTCAGTGCACTTTCTTGTTTCACTTTCAAAGAAAACGACAAGTGCAATTCGTCCAAAACTAAAGCCAAAGACGATTCTGCTCTGATTTGAGCAGGGCTGTCGTCATCGTACAAAGCCCGCCTTACGATTTCCTGTACACATACTGCGCTGTGATTGGTTATCCGCCGCCAGAGGAAGGATACAATGGGTTTCTATCAGTGGCCTCTAGACGTACCTGCTGTGCAAATTAAAATTTGCTACCGCTAGGGGTACGTCTAGAGTTCTAGGCTACTAGTAATTGAGGATAAGCTATGCTTTGACAAACAGCAGGTGGCGTGTCAGTTTAATAATTTCTTCACAACTGTGGCAGCCCGTCTGGTTGATAAGTTACCTTCTGCTTCAGGCAAATACCAACAAAGGTTCTTAAAATCTTTTTACCAAGGTAAACATGCTACCTGTGACACCTTTGAGTTTAGCCCTGTCTCAGAGGCAAGGGTGAAACAAAGCCACTGGACTTGACCTTATTCCATCTAGATTTTTGAAGGACAGTGCCAGTGTAACTGCAACCATACTCACACACATTATAAATTTGTCTTTAAGACAGGGTGTTTTCCCAAGTGAAATGAAGAGTGCCAGGGTTATCCCCTTTTTAAGAAAAATAGCAGAATGGATGTTGGGAACTATAGGCCAGTGTCTGTTCTGACTGCCATCTCAAAAGTGTTTGAACGTTTAGTATATGAGCAAATAGAGGAGTTTTTGGTCAAACAAAACCTGCTCTATGGTTTTCAGTCTGGTTTTAGGGCAGCTCACTCCACTGAAACTTGCCTTATTCACTTATTTGATTATATCCGTCAAAATCTCGATGCAGGAAAGTATGTTGGCATGATACTACTTGATTTTCAGAAAGCCTTTGATACGATAAATCATGCAATTCTGTTGTTAAAACTCCAATGTCTGGGCTTCAACACTACTGCTGTAAATTGGTTTACATCATATTTAAGTGACAGATCTCAAGTTTGTGATGTTGAGGGGACAATTTCAGGCCCCTTAAACATCACCTGTGGGGTCCCTCAGGGGTCGATTCTGGGCCCTCTTTTATTTTTAGTTTACATAAATGACATGCCAGCTGCAGTGAGATGTAAGCTTCTCTTATATGCTGATGATTCTGCATTACTTGCCTCTGGAAATGATGTTTCTGAGATAGAGAATACTCTTGGGAAGGAGTTAGAGAGTGTGTGTGAGTGGCTTATTGACAACAAGCTTTCAATACATCGGGGTAAAACAGAATCTATTCTATTTGGTTACATACTTAGGTTTAACATTGGATCAATCATTAACTGGTGAATCTATTGCTTCCAAGGTATTGTCTAAGAGCTCCTGTAAGCTCAAGTTTTTGTTTCGTAGGACTAGAAACCTCGCCTTTGCTGTTAAGAAGCTTCTTCTTGTATTGTCATTGATTCAGTGCCATTTTGATTATGCATGTTGTGCTTGGTATTCAGGAGTATCAGCCAAACTGAAGCACAAATTACAGGTGATGCAAAATAATGTTATCCGGTACCTATTAAATGCATCTCCCCGTACCCACATTGGTAGCACTGAATTTAAAAGTGTAGGAATGCTGCCTGTAGCCCTTAGAGTTGAGCAGCTGAAGTTAAATCACATGTTTAACATCATTCATGGTCATGCTCCCCATTACCTTCACTCACATAAAAATGGTGCATACACAGCATGGTCACTACACTAGGTCAAGTATTGGTTCATGTATAGTACATAGAGTCAAGAATGCAGCAAAGCACACTTTTTACTATACTGGGGTCATGATTTGGAATAACCTACCTGTGTGCGTTCAAATTTTAAACACTAGAATGGCTTTTAGAAGCCAGGTAAAAAACATTTTATGGAACAAAGTAGGCCAACAGTTTCCATGAAATTGGCTAAGAACGTACTAGTGATATTTATTATGTTTTTTATGATGCGCTTAATGTTTTTGGATTGATCTGTCTGTCTAGTATGTGTTCAATGTTTTTTTTTTTTTTTTTTTTTCTTTCTTTTTTTATGTCCTAACACCAAGGACCATGTTGGAAATAAGTGTTGACACTTTAACATGTTATCCTTTGGATTTTATGTCTTCTTAATCCAAAATAAATCAATCACAAAAAAAAAGCGGGACTTGCGCGGTGTCCATAGATTTTCAATGCAGAGCTCAGGCAGCCACTTCGCGCAGAACACCGCAGAGACAATTTCTTGTGTGAATGCACAAGCCCACAGGAACGGCTCACGGACCGCACTGCGAACGCGCAGTTTGTGTGTGATTCGGGCCTAATTCTGCTGATTAAGCTGATGATGCACTGAACATTTGTACAAGCCTTTCTGGCTTCGTTCCCGCCTTGCACAGATGTTTATAATTTGTGCTAAACAAATAAACAAACAAACAAACAAACATCGCAAGACTTTGGGTGAGATCTGAAATGGCAGCGCACTGTAAACAGGAATACAAAAACTTTATAATTTTTCTTCTGCTAAAAACAATTACTAGCTCTCTACAACTCTCATCAAAAACTGGATTATATTCTTACGTTATGGCATCTGAACCCAGCAGGAAACGCACCCGTGACGTAGCCTGATTGCCATCGACTTTCAAAGCTCTACGAGACTTTGGTCTGACCAAGAGCCCGTATAACAAACTTTCTCAAAGCGCATGGTTGACCCGCCTCCCTGAAATGCCTCGGTTTGCTACTGGTCGATGTTAGAAAATGCTGTGCCGAAGCAAAACCAATCACACCACTCCTTCCCCTGATGTATGTGAAGCGAAGGGAATTGCTTGAACAGGACTGAGAGCCGTTGGAGCTGCTCAAAATTGATAGGTTCTCGACCAAGAGGGGGCATTTCCCCCGTTTTGGGGAATTCAGAAATCTTGCCCAATCAGCAGCTGGCCAGACCAGCGACAGCAATGCCGAAGGTGTTTCCGGAAGGTGCTGAAGGCGGCGAAAACCGGATCATGAAAGAAACAATCCTAGACCTCCAGTGCCACAGCATGCGCGACATCCTCATTTTTTCCGGAATTTCCCTGCTAACCTCTGAAGATAACGTTACACCCGACGACCCAGAGTCTTGCAGTCATCTCTCAAACTACTGCCAGAAACAGTTGACAACCTTCCACCGTGTAGCCTACACTGTCTCTCACTTCCAAAGACAATAAAACACCTCCTCCAATTATCGCCAAGTTCGAACACTACAAACACAAAGAACTCATCAAAAGCAAAGGAAAAGAACTAAAAGGCACTTCATTCAGACTAAACGACCAATTCCCACAAGAAATGATACAGGAAAGAAGAGCCCTCTTGCCCATTATGAAACAACTCAGACAAGAGGGCAAACGAGCAGAACTGTCAGTCGATAAACTGTATGTCAATGGAACTCTGTATCACAACCCCAATATCACCACCTGGCTAGAGCACATCATATCTCACGCCAACATTCATTTTGACTATAACATTGTCACCCTCAACTCTCTCTAACCCACTGTAGCCTCTCTCTTCTCTCTTCTTATGTTTCCCTCCTTTTGCTCCCCCTACCCATCCATTCTCTTTTGCTCTCTGAATGTTTAATGTTGTTCAATGTGTTTTGTCTATACATGTTTGCTTGTATGTCCTGTCTGTTTTTGTTTATTATGTCTATAGGCGAAAGTGAAATTATGTTCTACATCAGTATGTTTTAAATGCAAAACAGGAAATTTTCATGCTGTTACCACTCTATGCTGTTATTTCATGCTGTTACCACTCATGCTGTCATCCCGCCCAGACTACACCCGCATCAAATCAAGACAATTCAATCACATTTTCTCAGCTCATTTAGCTCGTTATTAAACAGAGTAGGTCACTTAAAACTCCTCATTGAATAATAAATATTGGCTTAAAAAGGAGCTATTTCTGTTCACAAATCTACGTTCCAAGCTCCTGCTCTAAAGTTTGTGACAGTTGCATGTATAATTTATTAACGCCTATAATGTTAACACTGTAGTTAGTCCTGTACCTGCCATGTAACCCCGTTCGCAATTTGGTGTTGGGGGAATTTCTCACTTGAACTGAGTTAGTGGGTCCCTAGACATGAAAAATCAACGAGGTGCTCGCCCGCCATAGTGCCACGAATTGTGCAATGGTCAAATCAAATATGGCCGCAATCGGCTATAGCGAAAATCACACTTTTTTGTTTCTTATTGTATATACACATGTAACACCTTGATCTTGACTAATTAGGGCATGTGGAATTCATTTCTGACATTGTCGAGGTCATATTTGGTGATTTTGACCTCAAAAGGTCTAGGTCAAGGTCATTCAGATGACTGTGGCCATAACCTAGCCATAATTAGTTACAGAAAAAACTGATTAGATAAATATAATTGTGTGTATGACTTAATCATAAGTCATGAGAAGAACAGACATAACAATTATGAACATCCCCTTTGAACCTTTATTTTAACTGGGTGTAAGTACAATGTTAGTTAAAAAAACAAAAACAGAAATAGGTTAACAATAAAGCGAAGTATCAAAAAAAAGGTATATAATACTAAATTGACCAAAAGTGCACCATGAAGTCTGATTTATATTCTTGTGTAGTGTACTGTATGTCTGAGTGTATATTAGTGTGATGAGTTTTTACAGGATGATTTTTCCTTTTTCCCATGGCAAAATACAGTACATGAAACTCCTGAAGCACGACAGCCACATCTACGATTGTCACACTTGCCTGTACACTTGCATATTGTGAGTAGACTTGGTGGTAATGGCTTCAGACATTTTGATGGCAGGAGTGTGCCAAAGTGCTCCTCCCATCCATGTTCGGTTGGCTTTCTTCTGGCTTTGGGGTCCTTGGCTGTTGAAAGCAAATTTGATGCTGTATGAATCAGAAAAGCCCCTCGTTGGATGTGGCCTCTGATCCCACTACTTGTGGGAGGGAGAGCATCTATTCCGGCACTTCCACTGGTGTAGACTTCCACTCTCAAGTCATCAAATGTCTTGGCAGTGGTGGTTGATCTGGCCCCAGCCCAGACACGCACCAAATAATTCTCAGCCAACGCTATGTCTTGTTCTGTCAAGGTTTCTGCCTCTCCAAAATTTGCTAGGAATTGGACTGGGTCAGAAACCATAGCAGCGTGTTTAGTACCCACCTTACTCATACAGTTGTCTCCAGTCAAGATGTGCTTTAATTACTGTCCTTGAGAGCAACGATCCAAGATGAGAGACTGCTTGATGGAGTGGAAGCATTCGCCGCCTCTCACCATTGCCATACTGCTGCCAGATCTCCTTCAACCCATGTTCTTGGAAGTATGGGCTGTAGTGTAGAAGCAATGCAAAGGTGTCTGTGTCATTGGAGACTACGACAACTCTCTGGCACTGCTTCACACGAACAGCCCACTCAACGTGCACCAACAGTCTAGCATCAGCCTCCTCAATCCAATTCAAGAGGTCTCTCTTCGCCACCTGCTGCCTTTGCTGGTAACACCTCGTCATCAATAACAACAGAGCTGACTATGACCGTAGCATTGTCACTGGTTCGATTGCACACCATATCCCGAACTAACAGTTGGAGATTCTGCTTGTTCTCCTCAGACGCCCAGAACTTGTCAAGTTGCTTAGGGATGGGTGTGTGTCTGTTCATGCCAATGATGTTGATGCCTATTGTTGAGTCTGTGCGTCGCATGCGCTCCCCTTCTTTTAAAGACATCTCAATGTAGGAATCTAGTACAAGATGGATGAATTCTGGCTTTTGGCATAGGGAGGATGTTGAGCTGATGATGACATTTATGACATCACCTAAAGTAGAGAATTGTGCTAGAGGCATCTGCCGCATCTTCGACACACTGTAAAAAAAGAAAAGTTAGCAGAACTTGAAATTTCAAAGTCAACCGATTTCACTGGTTTTCTCGAGTTAGAGAGCATAACTTTATTTTTCAAGTTGCCAGGACTCATTAAAGTAAGTAAACACTACTTACTTTAACTACACAGTCGTTTGTTCTATCAACTTAAAATTCCTTGTTCTGCCAACTTGAAATTTCAAGTCAAGTGATTGGTCTTTGTACAAAAAAAAAAGCTATCCTTACTGATACATCTTCAGGTTGAGAGCACATGGGGATTGAACCATCAACCTTAGAGTTCCAAGTCTGAAGCCCTATCCATTAGTCTATGCATAGCTTAATTTCTTCCCAAACAGTAATGCCATATTTTTAATATAATTTTAAAAAGCATACACTACAAAAGAAAAGTTTGCTGAACTTAAAATTCAAAGTTAACCAATTTCACTGGCTTTTTTAAGTTAGTCCAACTTCAGAGTGCAGAACTTGATATTTCAAGTTGCCAGGACTCATTAAAGTAAGTAAACACTACTAATTGTTTGTTCTACCAACTTAAAAATCCTTGCTCTGCCAACATAAAATCTTTTTTTTTTTTTTTTTTGAGAAACCAGTGATTGCTCTGTCAAAAAACGCTGTCCTTTTCAAATAGTGAGCACATAGGGATTGAACCAACAACCTTGTGATTTCAAGTCTGAAACTCCAACCATTGGTCTATGTATGGCTTCATCTGTATACCTGCTCTAACCATAAAACCAAGGCTGATAGCCTGTGCATTTGGATGTGCATGGCATCCTTTTTAAATGCTTTTAAAAACAACTGTGATAACCATTCATACCAAAGCATTTTCTTTCTTAATTCTGTGAGACTGAAGAAATGAATTAAATAAGATTAATGTCAAGTTAGTTTTAATGGTCACTTGGAGTCACACTTCCTGGAGCTAAGCTCCCACTGGCTCTAGCGCAAGTCAACACTCTCATGACAGAGGTGTTTCAGAGTTACGTCCGAGAATTATGGGTACCAGTATTTGTCCATTTTAAATTCAAATATTGCCTTACTGTTCATTTTCAATTCAAATATTGTCTTACTGCTCAGTGCGGTTTCTCAAAAAGTAGGCAAGATTGAAACTGATGCCAAATTTAGGATAAAGTTTAGATTATTGGTTGATTTTCAGGGAAGAGCAAGGGTAACTGAGAAGCCCTTTCTTAAAAGACAAATGATGATTTCAAACTGGAATTCATTATTTTCAGCTGAGCTCAAAATTGATCATTTGATTGCTCCAGCCAGCAAGGTATCACTGAAATTTGGACATGTTCCAATAACTGTGTGCCTGAAGAAACAAGTAAACTAATCTTAGTTGATTAGTTTAACCTGAGGTTGCACACTTCCAAGTGCAACCTAGTTTAAGCAGAGGTTGCACACTTCCTAGTGCAACCTAGTTTAAGCTGTGGTTGCACACTTCCTAGTGCAACCTATTAGTAAATATAAACAGATTTTCAAATAAATGTGATTTTTGGTTAGCATTACAATCCAACCCTGATTGGAATGATTATATTCACAGAGAGCCTTACATAAGCTGTGTTTCTAAAATAATCATGCCATTATCACATCTCCCATATCTTGAGTGAAATATTTAGCTTGTTAAGATGATTTTGATTTATCACTGATCTGAACACCTGCAGCTTTGATGTTCATTCATTGTCAGCAATAATATTTTAAATATCCTAACAAGCTTCATCTTTTACCTTAGTGATCAAACCTACAAGGATAAGTAAATTGTGGATAGTCATCTCCATGATGGTGTGTCATAATAAATATAAGTTTTAAATACAAAGTGCAACACAGTACTCAAGTAGCATGATGGTTATACTGTGCAATTTATAGTGTTAACAATTGTTCATCTACTCATTGATTCTATGGATGGATAAACATGATTGAATTTATGTGGAAGGTGAGGGATTCTGGAACATGTCAATTTGACATCAAGGTAGCGCCAACTTAAGATGCTGTGTTCTGACTACTTATTTTAATGAGTCCTGGCAACTTGAAATATCAAGTTATGCACTCTGAAGTTGGACTAACTTAAAAAAGCCAGTGAAATGGGTTGACTTACAATTTTAAGTTCAGCAAACTTTTCTTTTTTAACAGTGTGTTAACTTACTTTAATGAGTTGGGCTAACTTAAAAAAGCCAGTGAAATCGGTTGACTTTGAGATTTCAAGTTCTGCTAACTTTTCTTTTTTTACAGTGCATGAAGTCTACCACAACATGAGTGGTATAGGTAGACTGACAACTCCATTGGGTGAGGTCAAGTTGAGGCTCAATCTCACTGACAAGTTTTGACTTATTGACATGTGCTGGAAGGTCACCTTCAAACAAGGGAGATGCTGAAAGCACATCATGACAAAGTATCTGTTGGATACTCATTCCCCGTTCCTTAGCCATGTCCATGCACCTGTGTCCCTCAGCCATCTCTTTGGCTAAGACTAACTTCTTCTCCTTCACACTGATCGTTGGGGTCTTCTGTGGTAGCTTGTCAAACTGAGGAAGTTTTCGCTTTGATATAATTGTACTCATTTTCTTGGTCTTCTCAACTAACCTCTCCTGCCGGAACGAGCAGTAGACATGCTTCCCATTTTGGAGACAGTTGAGCAAGCGAGTAGTGACATCTGGGTCAACAGCCTGCTTTGTGAGCAGATTATGCAGTGGCACATTGGCAGTCACTGAGTATGGATTCTGTCGCTCTAGCACAAAGTCCAGCAGCTTTGAAACATTTTGGTTGAATGTAAGGCGGCGAGTGGTTCTCAGTGCATGCTGAAGATGGCATTCTGTCTGTTTCAAAGACTGGTTGTTTGTGTAAAAGTTGAGGACATCAGTGATCATCCCAATCTCATGGAACAAGAGCTCAAACTCAGCAACAGCATTTACATTCCCCTACTACATAGTGACCTCCAGGTCCCTTTGACACTCGCTGAATGGTCTGCTCAACCTTCATGTCACCTCCCACAGCACAGAACCAACCAGGGCGATCCTGCACAACCCACTGGCCTAAAGAGAAGCGCCGGTAGAGTTCAGGATGTGTGAACTCTAGCACCTTGATTTGTTCAGGATACCATGATCCATGACGTAGGTAGTTTATGCAGTCATATTCTGCAAATATTGGCATAGAATCCTCTATAGTAGCCACGTGTAGATTCCAGTTTCCTTTCAGAGACTACTGCATTTTTGATGACGGCCACCAACTTCAGCCAAACTCCAAAAGAATTTGCAGAGCTCTGACTTCGCTTCACACTCCTTCTCAAACTCCAAAAAGTCCTCATTCAACTTCTGCACTTGTTCAATCATGGCCTCAAACTGCTCTGGGCAGCGCTGATTGGCAGCCAGTGTAGTATGCAGTGCCTCTACCTGTGCCAACATTGGATATTCTGCTTTGGCCTTGTGTTGCCAGAACACCTCCCACTGGAGCATCCTGATCATATCCTCCACTATCAGCATCCCATTGAGAGCGCGAACATAATGGCTACCATTTAACACTGATTCAATCACACCAGGTCCAAACACTTCACACTCCACTAAAGCATCATCCAGGCCAGAACCTCGAATCAGTTTTCCTTGGCATCTGAGTAGAACACGGGTCCAGTGGAAAGGGCCCATACAGAGGAACAGATCCTTGAATTGATCTGTCTCATGCAGGTAAATATCAACAGCAAGGGCAAACACGCCTTCATCACACCAAATTGCCATTGATGACTGATTCAATTGTTTGCGAACACTCTGGAAATTGGTCAGGCAATGTCTGACGGTGGCATGCTCAGTAATCGGTCTTGGTATGACAGGGAGGAACAATGGCAGATGAAACAAGTGTGTGTACAGCAGCCCATATCAGAGGGTCTTCTGCTGATACACCACAGCGGATCAGACTGATCAAGAATTCTCGCTTTTCTGCTACTCTTTGGGCAGTTGCAGCATCAAGTAAAGTTGCTTGCTTGTTTTCAGGATGCAGCAGCATGTCTGGTGGTAAGGCAGGTCGAAACATGGGCTTGGCATGGTGAGGTACCTCTTGACATGGCAACTTTTTTTGCAGAATTGAATCAGCATGGCTCAATCCTGTGCTTGACACAGGAGGCTTTTGAAGGAGTCGTTTCACTGTGGCATCTTGGAACAGTACTAATGCAGCATAGTGTGAGGCCTTGGTACCAGACAGTGATGTTTTATCTGCATAATCAGAATTGTCCATACCTGCCATAGTGTAGTCCTCCCTTGAAAAACTGCTCGGTATTGGTGTTTCTCCATCTTCTGAACATTTCACAGCATAGCTGGCAAGAAGACTGCGGGCAGATCTGATTGTCTGGTAGCTTGAACATGATACAATCCTGTTAAATGTTGTAAGGAGGCTCTTGCTGCGATCTCTTGCATAAATGGCATGTCCCAGCATAATATGCAACGGTGTTCGCTTTCGTCCACTGTGAATACTATGCACAAGGATTTGAAAGAGACAGTGCAGCTGTGTACTCCTGTGATCTCTCACCCATTTTCCCTCTAGAGGCTCTTCTTCTTGTGTGGGCTCTTGCGGCTGTCGCTGTCCGTGTCCTAGCTGGCTGCCCATATCCTCCACCTCTGTCAACTGTTCACTGTTCTCTTCCTCTGTGAAACATTGCTGCTGGGATGGAGTGTCCTCATCCTGTAGAGGCTGGAGAAGCTCTTCTAGGTCTCTAGCACTGCTTCTAAAAAGCTTGTGTTTGGGAACAGAGAGGCTAAAAATGTAAGAAGAGGTGCTGGCATCATTGTTGTCTCCCAAGATGCTTTCAAGTCAGTGCTGTCACAGAAGCTGTCTTGGAGACCAAAATCAACATCTAGGAGCACCTCCCTCAACTTGGTGCCTGCCTCTCTCATTACGTCCTGATTCTTTAGCTTGATTGCCAAGTCAGCAGCGTTAATGCTGGATGAGAAAAAAATGTCAGATTCATTTACCCTACTATTAGGAGCAAATGTGACCAAGTCTCCATAATGATTAAGCATTAGCAGTTTCATATCACGGTTCTGGAAGGAACTTGGAAGTTGTTCGCCTTCTTCCAACAAGCTCAATGCAAACTCCACAATATCACCCACAGTGCAACATTCTCCATTTGCCAAAATCTTGTCAATATATGGAAGAGCACGAAGCTTGCATTGGCATTATTGGCAAATAGCACGTCCTCCCCGAAGCCCATGCTTTATTTCTGAACATATTTCAACTAAAACTCATTGAAATTGCTCCTTTTCTAAAACTCGATGCAAATAGGAAAGACAGTGAACATTATCCACAAATGTAAATGACAACACCGTAGTTTTACATTTGGTAATGTAACCCACCTACTTATTGATACTCCCTAACCTTACCCCTTTGCTGCTGACCTAAGAATTCTATGACGGTCCCTAGAGCGTGCGCTAGAACTTTTTTTTTTCAAATAAGAAATAGGCAACTGCCGTTATGAACCAGACTTGATCATTGAACAGACACAAGAACCTTTTCCTACTTCTGAATGACTAAATCTGATATCTAATCTGTAATAATAATACCTTCCGAATTTCATCTATACTTCTGATCAACTTTCCTCTTCAATCAAATCAACTTTATTCCTTTTAATCCTTCCGTCTAGGTGAGTCACTGATCCCTAACAATATTTCTTGATACTTTCTTAATATTAGCCAGTTAGTTCAAATAGATTGAAACATGATTATTTTTAATACAGATCGCTATCTTCAATCAAGATCCACCTTTATCGGAGATCTTGATTTTTTGCTAGGAGATATCCTGGTAAGCTAATGTTTTGTGTAGTATCACACACCTGGTTAATACATTACGCAACACACCCACTTTAGAAATAAATAGTTAAATAGATTCTAAATAGCCTACAATTTAATTTTTTAAAATACTTTACTTAGCTTATTGATTCTTCATATCTACACTCTTACTAATCACTCTTAAAACCTAATACCTTCTACTCTTAATATCTACATCTTAAATCCAGCTTAGATCTTATTGACATTCTATTTAGGCCTATTCCTCTTATTAATACCTTTACCAACTGCACTTAAATACTATTTACATGATTGTGATTTGCACAGATTAAATTATTCTATTTCCTCTAACTTATTTTTTTCTTAATAAATATTTATTGTATTTTCATCCTTATCTCAGTGAGTGTGTGTGTTGATTGGGGTGAGTAACTTGTAGTCTAGTCTTAACCTAAACCAGTCTCTAGAACCTAGCATTTAGATTTAGACTGTTTCTGCACTAGCACAGGCTTTTCCTGGTCGTGCGGGTTACAGTAACATTGGCGATATCCCATGATCCTAATCGCAACGAATGCCTACGAACTCTCCGGACACTTCCGAAAACATCTGCAAAGGACATAGTTTGGACTAACGTCTTCCCTACTAACCAACTTCTTACTATGGAGGTACTTACTTAGTTATCTCGTTTTGGGACACGCGGGAATAAGTTCAGTCGCTAGCTTGAACTAACATAGTGAGATCTTCGTTAAATGCTACGTTCGTTAGTTTTTTGGGAAACGCACTCCAGAATAGCGTTGCCCTCCATTAGCTCTGTGTTTACAATTTCGCACTTCCGCCGTCCAGCAAAAATCGTGACGTGATATTATGACGTCGCTGCAAATGGTCAATAGGAGTGCCATGGCTCGCCGTAAACGGGCTCTGGTATTTCTATCAGATGAAGCTGCCAGGCAGTAAATAGCCTACTAAAATTTCAAGTTGTTAGCGAGCTAACGCTAGCGATCTAGCTAACGCAATGTTTTACATTTATATTTGAGATGTAATTTATTGACAGCCTGTGGGTAACATTACTGAGTTCATTTTAAGTGGACAGAGCAAACATAAACATAGTTTACAGCAATATGTTAGGTTTGAGCAAAGTCCAAAACGACTAGCTTATAGACCCTTTTTGAAGCTACGTCACAATTCCATGAGTTGAGTTTTGGAGGCAGAAAATCGTCTGTTCTGATAGACGTGGCTGTAAATTTGACAACTTTCCCCATCTTTGAAAATATAGCTTGTCATCATAATATAACTCAAGAATCAATTTCCTAACACGATATGATTCACAAACAACAAAATATATGTCCACCAGCATGATTGAACGAGTACATAAAATTCAGAGACTGAAAGTAGCACAGGTGGCTATCTGCCTCTTTAGGCTGCTGGATAACGTAGTGATGCCTACTGCCACCGGAGCGACCTCTCTCGATTAAAACCACTTGTCAAAGCAAACAAACTTATCGACAGTCTCCACATATTTAACTGAACACAGGAATTTCGTTTCACTTTAACACTACGCCTAAAAGCCAAACTTTACCACCCGATAACCCGCTAGCTTATTAGCCGACGGTAGATCGCCTACCTTGGTGACGTTACTAACGTTAGTCGTTTTCCCATAGGATTAAGCGCATTTCTCTTGAAGTGCACCTTAACTCATACAATTTGTAAACACTGTAAGGCATACAGGATCGCTACTGTAGTTGGATATTATTTAGTATACATCTGATAGATTACGCCAAAATTATAAAATGTAGGATTAGCTGTTGAGAAATCATTAAAAGACAGTGCTGAAAACGGTCACTTTTGTATTGGTTCTGATAGCTTCTGGAGGCTTTCTGCCTCCAGTTGCAGTTTATAGAATGTTAGAACACGGAATGTTTACAAACACAGAAAGGGTCGTCATGGTAACTGCCAAACAAACCTAGTCTAAAGCTAAAAAGCACACTTGGTTCATACAACATTGTTTTGCAGAGGAGCGATTGAATTGTCATTTGTTGGTTTCATTAATGATCACAGACAATATTATGGCACACATACATTATATCATTCTATAATTTCTTAAGGGAAAATGTTAATGATGTGACGTAATGTGAGACTGCTGCTAATGCAGACCGAAACACTTCACGTTTGTGGCCACCTGCTACGATGTTGCTAGCCTGACATAGCCCGACCATAATACTGCTGTTCATCCGTATTCATGGTCTGGAGGTTCTTTAACCTGCGGGGGGGAGGGCATTCACTTTTGGTTTGAAACAATTGGACAGCTCGTCTAATCAGCGTCGCTTATTGGCCGGTAGACTCTCTACCGATATAAACACGCCCAAGAGGACCGTTCCCAGACCATGGATACGTATGAATATTCGTATTATGGGCGGGCTATGTCAGGCTACGATGTTGCTCCCTTGAAAGATCTTTAATAAAACTGTGACGTGGTGGTTAATTGTCACCGCCTTTCTTAGCCGTTTTTGATGTTTGTGTAAATGCGATTGTTTTCTTACTCGGGTGAGGGGAATATACCCGGTTTCTTGAAGACCCGGGGAAGTGTAAACTAAGCATTAATTTCAGTAAACTTTCTATTCGCTGACGTAAGTACATGCGGTGCAAACCAAAACAATTACAATAATACTGTATGTCTTGGGTGATGCAATACTTGGTCATGAGAAATTGTTTCTCTGCCTCTCGGTGCATGCTGCTTTTTTCATGTGTTTAAATTTTTTCAACACCCTTCTTGAAATTTTTTAAACCTATGCAATGGTCTGCCCATTTACTGATTTTTTTTTTAATCACCCTTTTTTGCAAAGAGCCAGCAGCAAAAGCAGTAGAGGCGTATACCAGCCACTGCCTGTTAATGCACGCACTAACGACATTGCGCTTGTACCACACTGTTCTAAATCGTCTGTTGTCGGAATTGAAGGGGAAGTCAGAATAATTGTTGTTTAAGCCAGGTTGACATGGCCCATGCTTAATTATAGCTCTGACCATGCAAGGGCTGAGTGACTGATGATCCCTGAAAAGGTAGGGATCCGGCGCCCAGCACATCAGTGTTAGCGTTGCAGGACGTTGAACTATAGTTTAGACCTACATCCCCTGAGTATGGCCTACAGTGATGATCTGTGTCTTCTTCTTGTCCCGGAACATCACCTCCTCCATCACATTGTTCCCTGACAGAAGGAGCTTCTAAGTACTCCTCCTCAATGGACACCACCTGGCTAGTTTCTTTCTCCATCGCGCTAGCAACTGTCTCTGCCACCGCAGGTGACGTCTCGGCCTCATGTTCGGCCTGAGCCTGGCAAAAGTACCTTGTGCACAGCTAGATGTGACAGACAGTCTCCTCTGCTGCGCCTCCAATCTTTCTCTCAGTTTACAAGCACTGGATTTTAACTTCCTTATCATATTTGCTACTCATCCAAACGTTGCTGCCGCTGCGGCTTTGAACCATAGCATTAAAGGTTATTTGGGGTTACGTCCGGTTACTGTCTGGAGGGAAATGACGCATTTTATTAACAAAATGATAAAAATTTACCCTACACAGCCTATGTTAAATATTTTATTGAATCATTAGTTACTGAACTATTCCAAGTGGATTTGTATAGTCAACAAAGTGTAAGCCTAGGGTCGGGGCGGGTCGTAAAAATTATCAGCCGGCGCATCACTAATATATATATATATGTGTGTGTGTGTGTGATGTTTCATATCAAAACCAGGCGCTTGGCGCAAGCTTCGTTTCTGAAAAAAAAAAAAATACTAAAAATGGAATGCTTGCACCAAAAAAGTCGAATTTCACATTTCAGCATAATTTGACAGTATAAAGCCTACACTTTCAGTTTCTAATTCAATTGTGCCGATATTCAAACCTTAAATGGGTTAAAAACTTGTTTCTTGAGAAGGCATGTATTCATTTAGCATTGTACTAACTTAGCTGTCATATCAAAGATTTCTAGTGCTAGCTAAAGGGGTTTAGTAAACTACCACCAGCAAGGCAGGTGAGCATTCGTCATAGATTAGAAGGAATAAAATAAGTAATCTGAATGTCAAGGGCCTTTCCAATATTTTGTAACAAACATTTTTAACTTGCATGTTGTTTGGACCCATAAAAATCCTCTAGATGGAGCTAACGTCGAGTCGCTGACTGAGTTTGAAGATAGCTAGTCAGAGACGGGGGGTATCTTAGGCTCAGCTAGTCAATAAAAAAGTTGTTGAGTGTTTAGTATTGCTAAAATCGGTACAAGCCAAATATTAACTGTCTGCTGATTGTTCTGCTTCAAGGATATCACTCAGACAAGACCTGGCAACCATGAATCCCATACTGACACTGGCTCTTACCTTGTGTTACAGTTCAAGTTATCCATGTGTAACGGAGGCCAGCTAGCGCGGCTAGCTCGGTGGTAGTGTGTAAATCCTCATCACCCAATTCCATGGGCGCTTCTAACACGCTG
Organism: Sardinella longiceps; assembly: GCA_027497455.2. NCBI lineage: Eukaryota > Metazoa > Chordata > Actinopteri > Clupeiformes > Clupeidae > Sardinella > Sardinella longiceps. The sequence goes on along the minus strand of JAODXP020008035.1, from coordinate 16,591 downwards.
AGTTAGAAGCTTGGGCTTTTAGCTCAGTTGGTTAGAGCGTTCCACTCCCACGCCGGGAGTTTGTAACTTGCGGGGTGGCGAGTTCGAGACCCGTGTGCGGTGCGGACCGCCACCGGCTACACATGTTATATCCATATTTCATGTAAAGTCCACAATTAGATGTATTCCTGTCATGACTGCATGTTAGATCAGTCGATATCAGTTAACTTTTAAAGGAATATTCCACTTATTATTAAAATTAGTTATTCACCCCTTACCTGGAGTTACATATGTTGGTAAGAGCATTTTGGTCTTAGTGCAAGCGTTGTCCTATTCTAGCAACCCCAATTTTACCTTTAGCTTAGCATAGGCACTGGAAAGTAAAGTTGCCAAAGAGTTGCTATCTGGCAACTTTGCATTCCAGCGCCTATGCTAAGCTAAAGCTAAAAAATGAGGGAAATTGGTGATGCCATACAAGGAAAACACAAGCACTGAGACCAAAATGCTTTTACCCACATATGTAACTCAGAGTAAGGAGGTGAATAACCAATTTTCATAAAGAGGTGGACTATTCCTTTAAGTTAGACTGGTAGTAGTAGGCAGCAGAATGAAGTGGCTCATCAGAAGCTAGCCCAATAATGCCCTTGTCACATTGCTAATAAACTCCATCGTGGTTTTTCTCAACATTCTTTTTTTTCTGACTTGTAACATTGTAACACTTTGAACGCCCATATCTCCGTCATTTGTTAGCCAATATTGTCGATATTGGTATCGTTTGAAAGCTTATTTTCTCGTCTTTCATGTGAATGCAATAACATAATTTAGAAAAAAATGTGCCAAGCGACTGATTTTGACGTGCAGGGTCACATATATATTATTTAAAAAAAATAAAAAATCCCAACCACTGGGGGCCCCTAGCGGTGAGGGGCCCCGGGACGTTCGCGCCACATATATCATCACCCATATATTAACCACAAGTACCTAAACCTATTACCTATTGAATCACAGTCAGATGAGGAGTTTATGATGAAGTATAATGATGGAAAGAAATATATTTGCATGAATAGCCCTCACCCATGTACAGTATGAACCTCATAGACAATGAAAGTTTGTAAATTGTACTCCAGGAAATTATTTTATACCCTGCCTTTAAAACATTAAACATTTAAGCACAGCTGATGATGATTACAGTAAAATGCTGGAAGCTTTTGATTGTAAAGCTGATTTTGGGCACGCAAACATTCACAACTGTGTACTTTAAAAACACTCAATAGGTTGTCAACATCGAATGACACTTCGGACATCATAAATTATTAGGGTGAACTCAACTGTACACAAATTTGGTAACACTTTGCGGTAAGGGTACATGAATTATCATGAATTCATGCATGAAATCATTCATGATAAATTCATGATTCATGCATTACTTCATCTCTGAAAGTCTAATGAGTTATCAGGTATTAACATGAATTCATTGTTTGTCATTAATGACCTCCTGCTGAAATAGCACATGATCTTAAGTATTAGTTACTCTGGGTACATCATCATGAGTTATGATTAATTAGCATGAGTCATGATAAATTAGCGTGATCATGATGAATTCATCATATTTGTGCCCCCTCAACTAAAGTGTTGACATGGTTAAACTGTTAATATTTAGTTGACGTATGGGATAGATATGAGGAACTGGGCCAAAGTAGGCTAAATAAGTACTTTTATTATATCAAATTATATCAAATTCTTTTGAACAAAAACATCATGATCATGTGTAATTAATCATGACTCATGATGATGTACCCAGAGTAATTAATGCTTAAGATCATCTGCTATTTCAGCAGGTCATTAATGATAAACAATGAATTCATGCTAATACACGATGAGTCATTAGATATTCAGAGATGAAGTAATGCATGAATCATGAATGAATCATGAATGAAATCATGCATGAATTCATGATAATTCATGTACCCTTACCGCAAAGTGTTACCTTTTTTTTTTTTTTTTACATTCGGAGGGATTAGATGGCATGCAGATTGTAATCACAATTTTTTAAAAGTCAGTATCCCTCAGAGATCCCTCAGGGTATTAAGCTTACCCCCACTCCACAGTCCTCCAGGCAGTTTCCATCACTGGAACGCAAAACAAATCATAAATATAACGTTGACTAACGTTATAGTGGATATGCAGTAGGTTAGGGAACACCCAACTTTCTGCGATTATACTGGCAGTTCAAGTCCCATTTTTTGCTCCCATGTTGCACAATTCTGATTTGTTTGACGACAGTGTATACAGAAAAAAGTCACATGGAATCTGATTTATCCAGATCAGATCCAGGCCTCTTTCATATGTGGTAGTAAAGCAGATACGTATCAGATATGTGTTGATGTGACGGCAGTCTAAACAGACAGATCGTTTTTTCTGCGCTAACACGCAAGTTAAAGGAGAGAAGTGACCTAGGCTAACTCTCCATAGCCTGCACACCGCAGGGGAAACAAGGGGAAAAAAGGATGAATTTCAGTAAAATTAACATTATCCATTTAGGAATGTAGAGTGGCGGAGAAATGCTTTTTGTTTCATTACCTCAAGATTCATTTATGTCTACTCCGCGATGAACAACCACGTTTTAAAAGTGATGTTTCAGAGTGCCTCTCATACATGCAATGAAGCCAACATGCTTTCACTTTCACTAATCCTTGGACTTTATTTTTTCCCCTTCACTTTCTCAAGCTTCATTTCGGTTCATTTCATGATAGCAGGGGGTCAGCTCTATGTTCCCACAACTCTATGTTCCCACAGCTCTATGTTCCCACAGCCCTATGTTCCCACATTTGTTAGGATTTTTTATTTTTCGCAGAATTTTTGGAAATTAGGCCCTGTGTTCCCACAGCCCATATGTTCCCACAACCCTATGTTCCCACATTTCATAGGAAATTTGGGAAATTGGGCTCTATGTTCCCACAGCCCCATGCTCTCACATTACAAAGATAAAAAAAAAAATGGAATCTATTTCCCCACAGCAATATGTTCCAATAAGGGCATGTTCACACCAACACAGGTAATACTTATACAGTTAGCCCTTCCATTCACATTAGAATGGAGGATTCTGAAACTGAAAACGATTCCAAAAATGATTGCTGAGGTCGATTTCAAAAATGATCGCTGAGGTGGATGAAGATCGTTTTCATTGTGAATATGAATCTTGGCACCCAGCATAAAAGAACTTTAACCCTTACCCTAAACCCCACTACCTGGAAGGCACCATTGAATATGTTTACTACTAAATTTAGAGTTAGGATGAGGGTTGAGGGGGTTAGGAATAGGGTAAGGGTAGTGCCTTTTAGGCTGTGCTGCCTGGAAGGTGCTGTTGGGGGCAAAAAACACCATTGAGCAAATAATACCAAAGATTGAATCTTGCTTGAACTTACATAGGGGGTCTACCAGGCATGGATAGAAATGTGGGACTATAGTACATGACTTCGAAGAAAGAAAGAAAGAAAAAACTCTTAGAAATGTGAGAATATAGGGCTGTGGGAATATAGGGCTGTGGGAACATAGAGTTGTGGGAACATAGAGCTGTGGGAACATAGACACGCTCCCGATAGCAGGACTGTCATTTTACTGACAAAGTCATTTGATGATGAGAGAGACGGGCCATTTGTTCAAATAGCCTAGCTCTAGATCTGTAAATAATGCTCGGGAACTCTCTCTCCGTTGCACCTCTGTCTCGCCACCTCTCACTTGTAGCCTACAATGTTATAGCACTCCACTTTATTTCTCCCCATTCACAGGAGATTTGACAACACTAGCGGGCGTTCATGAGCCACTTTAGAAAGACGGTTGTTCGGGGGTTGTGCAAACATGCACATCTGATTTGGGCAATTTTGAAAGTAGATGTAAACAGACAATAAAAAAAAAAAGGATGTGAGCAGAAAATCGGAATTGGGCATATCTGATCTGCAGTGTAAACGCAGCCTAACTCTAGGGGAGATAGCAAAGGACGTATTTCCTAAAATACTGTTGTATTCATTTAAACCCGGCTCGGATATTTGTGCAGGTCATCAAGTTTGTCTGGACAAACAAACAGTTACAAAATGTTTGCTGATGTTAAAGCTTACCATTAGTCTCTTGTGGTGGCATCTGAAACAAAGAGACAAGGATGTCAAGGATCTTTTAAATTTACAAATCATTTACTGCCTCGAGATGATGTGCCATTTGGGCAAATGCCAACTAATTCAGACTGTACAGTACTCTACAGTATAAACCTTGGATGTACATTCACTAGACTAGAGCATTCCAAGTAAACCAAAAAGGTTAATGTGTTTTCACTTAAAAAGTAAATAAATAAAACTTCACACCAGTAAAAAGCATTCACATCAGGAAAGTCTATAAGTTATTTTAGCTGAGGTCCTGACCAATATATAATATGCATCTTTCTTTCATTTTTTTTGCACATTTTTGCAAGTGGAGCAGAATTTTTAACTAAACCCACACAGTAAAATTTGGAATTTTACTGGGAGAGAGAGCCTGCTAGCCTGGGCGAAAGCGACTGTTGACTATGTCATACAGTCTGGCCCAATGCAATTGAAATAGGTTCCCGTTTGGATATGACATATTCTCTCACCTGGCTCGCCTACAACTTTCGCTTTCAGTATTAACAGATCTCTGGCCAGTTCTGATCTATTTTGACATCGTAGTGGTAATAAATCCTCAAGATCATGGATGCTAATGTCATGTACCAATTTTGTGAATTTAATTCAAAAGTGGGGGGTGGAATAACAAACGCGTTCCTATCCTGTAGGACTACACAATTTTGAGACATCGCTCTAAACTGTGTGCTGATTGGCTAAACCGTGGAGCAACCGAGAGAAACAAAAGTAGGGGGGCTTAGACCAGACTACGTATGGAGATAAAATGTTTAGCGGAGGTACGTAGGATGGCATTGCCAGGCTAAGAGCCTGCAGCCTGTGAGTGTGAATTTAGTTAGTTACGAAGTTACTGTTGCATAACTGCACAACTGACTACATGTTGTACACCTCTCAGTCATCAGTTGGCACTGACCCTAGAACGATGACCAAAATTCACTTCACCTGAAATCATTTCCCGTCACAATCTGATATCATCAGATATCTTTGCCTATGTTCACACAGCAACACAGCGATCTCTTTGTGGGATCCGAACTTTTTGAGAGGTCGTTCACACTGCCAATAAAATGTGACATGTATGCAACTTGTATAACTTGTATGAACTTCAAACGCACCAAAAGTGTCCCGCATGCACTGTGAAGGACACAATAACGTCACACACAAAAAACGTGTTCAGTGTTTAAGGAGGTAAACATGGAAAACATGAACGCAAGCAGCAGCCCCAGTTGCAATAAATCTTTGTCATGAATAAAATATATAATGGCATTTCTAGCGAGAAAATGCCCGACATAAGCTTCAGTCAGTCAGTCTAAATAATCTTTGATTGTTGTGAGCCTGAGGTGTAGGCTAGCCCTTAATAAATCACTCAAATTCTGCTTTTAAAAAAAAATGCTCTTTTTCTTGTCAACTCTACCTCGCATATTACACACGGTAACATTTGTTCGCATTGTTCGCACGGTAACATTTGATCGTGGCTCCTTAATTGACAAGTAGTTTAGCTTATTGATGACGTATAGGTCGGATGCGTGCGACATGGCCGTTCAGACTGGAGTCACAAGTCAAAAGATCAGATACGTAAAAACATGAACGCAAGCAGCAGCCCCAGTTGCAATAAATCTGTCATGAATAAAATATAAATGACATTTCTAGTGAGAAACAAGAAAATGCCTGACATAAGCTTCAGTCAGTCAGTCTAAATAATCTTTAGTGTTTGCATCAGCAAAATGAGTGGAATGAGCCTGTGGTGTATAGCCCAAATAAATCACTGTAAAAAAAAATGCTCTTTTTCTTGTCAACTCTAGTCTTTACCGTTCAGACTGGAGTCACATGTCAAAAGATCAGATACGTATCGGTTTTAGGACCACATACCCAAGTGGCCTGGGTCGCGTGTGAAAAAATCAGATCGCATGTGAAAAAATCAGATCTGTTTTCGTTCAGACTGTCACTAAGAGATCGGATACAGGTCACATAGGAATTGGAAAATTGGAAAGAATCGGAATTGGGTCGCTTCAGGCTACTGTGTGAACGTAGCCATAGCAGTGTCCCTGGATCAAAGATTAAAGTGATAATTCGGCATCATTCAATCATAGACTTGACTTTTGCTGGTCTAGACAGTGAGGAGAATCAAAGACTTTGGAAGAACATTGGGCGAATGCAAATGAGCAGTTTACAGTGAATCGACCGCAAAACTACTTTCAGTTTCGAGGCATTTTGTAAACTGCTCTTTTTGTTGCAGCCCTGAGTCATGTCGTATCATTCAGTAAAAAGAGGGTCGTAACAAATTTGCATGTGTTTGGTCTATGTTGTTCCAATTTCTTTCATTCCCCTTGCTAACTACAACAGTTAGCATGCTTATATAAAAGGGCTATGATTGAATGACCGAATTATTCTAAGTTATAAACAGTGTTGGGAGTAACGAGTTACAAAAGTAACTAATTACTGTAATGCATTGTTTTTTGTGGTAACTTGGTAATGTAAAGCATTACAGAAAGAACTGTAATATTTCCCTCGGTACAATTGTCAGTAACTCAAGTAACAATGCATTTTTAACTTTGAATGAAGTGGTGTTATTTTCCTTCATACAATTTCACCAAAAATCACTGAGAGGTCAGCAAGGGTAAAACATTTGCTGTGCCGGAGTTAATGTAGAAATTTACAGTCTCCACTAGTCATTCTCAACATTGATAACAAACTAATGAAGGTCATAGGCTACAGGGTGCCGAGAGTACAATGTAATGCAGTAATGTAACGCCTTATATTTTCAAAACAGTAATATTGTAATGTAAGGGACTACTTTAAAATGTCAGTAACAAGTAATAAATAATGCATTACAGTTTTGCAGTAACTTGCCCAACACTGGGTCATTAAGCCCGCCCAGTGACTCCCTCTCCAATTAGAACATTGTGATTGGCTAAACACCATGATATCTGAATGTAACTTAGAGCGTTGTGATTGGATAGACACCTGCGATGTCTAAGTATATATACCTACGGCTTATAGCTAGGTATTCGCTGAGCAAATTCAATTCCCTACCGCTAGATCTAGAGTTCTAGACTAGAGTCAAGCCACATTCACTATACAAATCTAGTAAGTATAAAAAGAAGAGTATTAATAATATATGTAATATATGACCAATTATTAATTTATTGTATCCACACAGTAGTAGTGGTTTTAATGAAATGATATAGACACTGTATATAAAGAATTTGTGGTTAATTTGTGGTCTGAGAAGTAGGTTTGTATCTGTAATATACTCGAACTGAAATATGACGTGGGATATGATATGCATACATTTAGCAATATACCTGTAGGGCCTCATGTCAATTATGTGTAAAAATGGGATATTGTGTGACCATTTCTGTCAATGAGTCAATGGCGATGTTGAGGATGTGTTTCAGTGCAGACAGCAGCAGCTCGTCCACTTCATCAATCAGCTCCATCTCCTCATGGTAGTTCCTCACTGGGTAGATACAGTTCATGGGAATACCCAGTTTCCTGCTGCACTCCTCCATCTAACACACACACACACACACACACACACACACACACACACACACACACACACACACACACACAATTACTAATTACACACACAAATAAAATATTTGTTGCAAGTTTGCATTAAACATGTGGTTAGACAGTGTAGTTTGCCATGATGGCAAAGTTGTTGCAACAATGAAAAATTGCCACTAGGGGGCGTTGGAATTTTTGGGAGTCTTACATCTTAAAGGAGCTGTGTGAGAGAAATATATTCCAAATTATCTTAAAATGGCCTTGATAAGTCACCAGACATGAAGGAATCATGTTTATTTTAAACACTGATATCACTGACAGTTGTAGTCCAGCCAGAATATTTGCATTTGAAAAGCTAAGTTGCAGCCCACAAATAGTGGTCACGTTGTCATTTTAAGTGGTGTTTGTGTTGATTCATTGTCAAGGCCCCATTATTCTTCCGAAATACATCATGACAAAGTGGGAAATAATGTATGTATAGGATATAGGAGATGCTTTTGAAAGACGGAGACAGCAAAATATTTTGAAAATGATTGTAGTACCAATTTTGGCCACAATCTTACACATTGCTCCTTTAATTTTATTATTTCATCTATTGGTCTACCCTTGTTTTCAGTCTATAAAGGTGCTTGGCTCCATGTCTTTTAGCAATTTGTTGGACTTTGCACCAGGGAGAATCCTCGCTGTATGCAGTGTTCACACATTCTGTGCAGGCATGTTCAACAAGGAACGTGATATTCTTTGTTGTTCCCTGGTAAAATAATAGTGTGCTTTTTAAAGTAATATGAAAATGCCTCAAAATGAAAATGTCCTGTTAATATAAGCAGTGCAGAGGACACACACACACACACACACACACACACACACACACACAAACATACCTTCTCTTTGATCTTCTTACTGTGACAGACCTTTGTTAAGTCCTTGGATACCTCAGGACATGTGCTACACACTTTTGTCATTACAGCCACCTGAGGAATTCCTGCAATAAAACATCACACACACACACACACACACACACACACACACACACACACACACACACACACACAGACACACACACACGCTTAAGCACACAGTTTGTCACAATGTGTAAATTCCTTGGAATTCATACAGTTTTGAATATTACAGGCTCACATATGGACCCACATGGTAGAATGTCACAAAACAAAACAGTTGTTTTGCCCCTAAACACAAGGCAATGTATGCACAGCAATGCTTATTTAATTACATGTTGGTCAACATGGTTGTTTCCTCCATTTCTGCTTATTTGCCCCCACCCCAAAACGCATGATCAGCATTTTATGACAACAAACAATAATCTACCATCAACAGTATGTCCAACTCACCTAGATTATCAGCTTTTTGGCGGACGTTCAACATCTTATCGATGAGAGGTTGTTTAAGCAGGGAGATTGTTTCTCCTGATACCACGATGATCAAACAGTGGATTCTTTGATTCAGTTTGGGACTGCAGTCATCTTTCTCCGTAGACTGGGCTTCTTTCATTAAACTAGAGAGACATTCTGTATGTTTATGACATTCAATGCGCTTTAAAGTCTAGTCTTGTGCTAGTCATATGTGTCTACAGGTGTTTACAGCATTGTGTCTACAACACAACAAATAGCCTAGTGAAACAGCAGTCAACGCTAACTGTTAAGGGAATGAAAGTTTCAGTAACACTTTACGGCAAGGGTACATGAATTATCATGAATTCATGCATGAATTCATTTGTGATTAAATCATGATTCATGCATTAATTCATCTCTGAATGTCTATTGAGTCATCGGGAATTAACATGAATTCATTGTTTGTCATTAATGACCTCCTGCTAAAATAGCACATGATCTTAAGCAAATTACTCTGGGTACATCATCATGAGTCATGATGAAGTCATAATGATCATGCTAATTAATCATGTTTGTGCCCCCTCAACTAAAGTGTTGGCAGGGTTCAACATTTGCAAATTATACAGTTGGATGATCAATGGCAAAGAAATTGGCTCTTTCCATTTATTTCTTTATTCTTGCTAACAGACAGTTACACAGGTGCACTCTTTTGAACATCAAAATAAGGGTGGCATACATGTCATCAACTATGCATTATTTTTTAAGGCGTTCATCATATTTGTGGCCTCTCAAATGAAGTGATATTCGAAAGTGAATTACAGGTTAGTTGCTCATGAGTTCATCATGTTTGTGCCCTCTAAACTAAAGTGTTGACATGGTTAAATAGGTCAAATTTAGTTGACGTATGGAATAGATAAAAATCAATGCAATGTCTATGCAATGTCTGGGAACTTCTTGGAAAATCTACATGAAGAACTAGGCTATATATTGCCATCAACATCACATGAGTAAAGGAGCTGCTGCTCAGCACTTTAGCTGAGGGCCACAAATTTGATGAATTCATTAAAAAAGAATGCTTAGCTCATAATGATACACATGCATTAAATTGACCTATGGCTAAGCCACGCCCCTCCACTCACTCGGACAAACAATCGGACATTAGGTGACAGGCGCTATGTCAAGTGTTATGGCTTTTGGAGACAGAAGGATAATATATCATCTCGAAGTCATCAAAAGGGCCTTAGCTATGCACTGGAGGATTATATTAATAATTTTGTCATTGAACAAGTCGATGAAAAGCTTAAGTTACATGCAACAATGTAAGGGTCCCAGTGTAAAAATTATAAACCTCATCTCGTTGCCATCGCCATTTCGGACAAGATAGACGTTAATGTTAGTTTAACAAGTGCCCTTTAGACAACAAACTAGAGTATAAGAGACCAATGAACTCCCAGCAAACAAAGTGACATGATGAACAACGCAGCTAGGAGATAAAGTTGGGCAGAGACGTTGGCTAGCGCTTAGCTAACTCTCGCTAACGTTAACGTTAGTTAACGTTGATGTTAATGTTGTGGTTAACGTTAGAGACGTTAAAATAACTTTCTATTTCTTTCCAGCAAAGTGACAATATGTTGGCTCAAATACGATGTTGACTTACCTTAGAACAGATGTAGACATCCTTGTTAATTTTGTTCACGTTCAGTTAATGTTGTGGTCTGTCTGCTGCAACTTTATCCAAAGCAGACACTTATCTCGGTTTAGATGAGGCTTGGGAAAAGGCAAAAAACACACCCTGTCGCCCAGCCTCTCAGGATACCTAGTGTCTGAGTTGCTTGTACCCCTTGCATACCGTTTGACCATTTAAAACTTAACATACCGTGAAAAAACATATAAAACCGAACAAAAACTGTCTAACTGCAATGTATTTCAATGGACGTGCAAGCAGAGAATGTCCGAGTGTATTGGGAGCTATGCGCACTGTGATTGGCTCATCGCGTTCGGGGGCGTGGTTTAGCCATAGGTCAATTGGATACGCATTCTTCAACATTTTCCCAATTAAGTTTTTTTTTTTTTACCACAATTCAATAAAAAAACATTCAGTAAGCATGAATTCATGATGATTAATGTACAAAAATCCTATTTCCATGAACAGAGATATCCACTTTTATTATATCCAATTCTTTTGAACAAAACATCATGATCATGCGTAATTAATCATGACTCATGATGATGTACCCTGAGTATTTAATGCTTAAGATCATCTGCTATTTCAGCAGGAGGTCATTTAAATGATAAACACTGAATTCATGCTAAATCCTGATGAGTCATTAGATATTCAGAGATTAAGTAATGCATGAATCACAAATTAATCATGAATGAATTATTGCATGAATTCATGATAATTCATGTAACCTTACTGTAAAGTGTTACCAAAGTTTCATTTTCAGTAGATTGGATCTGTTAACTTAGCTGCAAGCTTGCATATTAGGGCTACATTATACCAAACACTCCAAATTTAACAAAGGATAAGTAAATTTGATACATGAATTTGAACTGTGGTCTTTACCTTGTGGCCCTCTTTGATGCGCCCCTCTAAGACTTTGTAGAGGTCTTCTGTTTTCACCCCCTCGTCCCCGCTTTCCAGTCCCATGACATCACAGAAGGCAAACGGCAGGAACTTTGCCCCATCTCTAATGTAGTGGGTCTTGACCTAAAAATTAAAGGCAAAAGTCATCACTGGAACAACTGCAAACAAATACTTTACCAGCATATATATATATATATATAAAAAAATATATATCCATATATATATTTACATATATATATATATATATATATATATGGGCAATTCCACAAAAAAGTAAACCTCACCTTAAAACTTCAAGTCTCACCTACATGGACATACAAATTCTTTCAGAAAACTTCCAATACAAAAAAGTATTGTCTCTATGTAAATATTCAACTGAGCAAGTTTCGAAAGGATATCTGTTTGTTAAATTTTTTACCCTATTCAGCTATAATGTAAGTCTATGGAGGGGCTTATAATGGGCATAAGTGGGTGATAACAAACACAAAGCTGTTATATTATCAGTCATTTTTCATTGTTCTATTACCATTTCTCTCGTTACAAGTTAAAATCCACCATTCACAATTGTTTTGTATCGTTTTGGAGGGTTTTTCCAGACGTCACGTCCATAACGTCACATCCATAACGCCATTTCTCCCAATGAAAACCAACTTTTTTACATTTACATTTGAAATTAAGTCTTTCTCTGTCTTTACTGAGGTGTCCTGTTTGGTATGAATGTAGTAATATTTACATTTCTCTAGAAATTTCACACACTTCACAGCAAAAACTACGCTCTCTCAAAAGTTTGTCCGTTTTTCGTCACGTCCATAACGCAAATTGAAAGGCTCATATTCTTATGATGCAAATCATGATATTAATTTTTTCTGTTTGCCTGTATTCAGCCATGGAGTTTGCAGAAGAATATGAAAAAAATTGTGAAATACTGCTAGGTTTGCGGAGGTTATGTGGCCTTTTGTTCATCAATAATGCACGAAAGTGTCACGTCCATAACGCTGGAATTGCCCATATATATATTCCAGCGTTATGGACGTGACGAAAACGGACAAACTTTTGAGAGAGCGTAGTTTTTGCTGTGAAGTGTGTGAAATTTCCAACATCATCCAGCTGCGTCTCATCTAAAACGCCCAGTCCTCGATAAAACGCCCTCACACAGTACTGCCCCTTACTTCGTCACTGTCAACGTGCTGCTTTGTTATTGAACATCCGGGTTCTCATGTGCTATCGCTAGCCTCGATAGATAGGAAAGTGAAAGCATTTGGCGACTCGTTTGTATTTTGTCCAGAGTAAAGTTCGTGAAAATGATTCTTATTCCGATTGTAAAAGGAGTATTTGCAATATTTAAGTCATGCAGATTGTTTGATGTCAAACGGAAAAAGAGTTAACAGGACACGTAGGCCTACATCAACCAAATATTTTTCGGTGTATCCCTACGTAATACCAGTGAATACACTCAATGAGGCCCCTTCCTTTACATTACAGATAGCCTACTGACTGAAGCCGCAGAGCTCATAAGTCACGCGGCACGTCCCTCTACGTTATAGTATGATAACGATAACACAAAAACAGTTTTATTCCGCCATTGAGACCATACAGAAAACTTGCACTTCCTAGGTTGCATGTTGAACGTCGCTTACGAGCTGGGGACACTTCTATGCCGCCCCCACCACCTTTAGCACACATTGGATGATTAAATAAAACAGAATTGTAACTCTCAAACAGTTTATTTCAAACAAACATGAACAGTGAAGTGAAGTTTAGTTTATTGGTTTATTTGACAGGGGCCATGTACCAGTTAGCTACAAAGCTATTTTACATCTGTGGACATATTAAAACACATTTCAGACCGGCATAACAAATAAATAAATACCAAAAACACATTATAGACCAGAATAGCAAATAAATAAAAAGCAATGAATAAACAAGAAATAAAGAATGAATAAAACTGGATTAAAGCTGTGGCACAAGGTCAGGAATCAGCTTGGCAGTGTTAAGTTTCTCTCCTTTTCCCTAGTTTCTCTTCTTTCTTTTTCAAACTGAACAAATAAAATCCTTAAACTTCAGATACTATTATATTATATTGCAAACATATCCCCCAATCCTCTATCTCTCTCTCTCAAAAAAGAAGCATGTCTCAGAACTCAAAACAAAAAAAGCCTGAGATATCCCTACCCCCAGTTTTAGAGATAAGAAATTAGAACTTACACCTTGCTCTGTTAAGGATATGGTATTATTAACTAATTTGCATTAACTTCAAGGATTTCAGGACAATTTGTGGTCAGATACATTAAAATGCTGTGCAGTGAGTTGGGAGACTGGCTGGACTGTGTCTGTGTGTGTGTGTGTGTGTGTGTGTTAGTGCCAGGCAGGGAGTCAGACATCTTCTATGATGATATCCTATTAAAAAAAACAGCATTCCCATGTCCAAGCAGAGCGTCTCCTTGATGATCCTCTGCAGGATCTCCGGGGGGAGGACAGGCCTGTCCATCGCTGCCACTTGTTCTGCGGGGCTGAGGAGAGGGAAACAGAGAATACACCAAATAAAAAATAAATGCAAGGTTTGCTTTGAATGATTTACTGCTTTGGGCAATGGCTTAATATTTAGATATTAGTTGTTTTTGGTCCAAAGCCAACCACTTTGCACTGCACTCACACATGCCATTAGCAAAACCTGTAGCAAATTGAAGGTCAGTCAGATGAGTGGTTCAAGAGTTACACAGGGAGGCAACCATCTTCATGAGCAGCCAATATGAACAGAGAGAAAATTATGCAATATGTATGAGTAGTGAGAAAATTATGGATACAGTGTATAATGACATTTGTTGTTTTTGGTCCAAAGCCAACAACTTCTCACTGCTCTCACACATAGTAGCAAATTGATGGTAAGTCAGATGAGTGGTTCAAGAGTTACACAGGGAGGCTACGCTGGATGCATGAAGTGAAAACCATTTCTGCCGTAACAATTAACTTCCACTGTGATCAATGGAACTGGTTACACCACTGCAGTGCAGTGAACATCCTAAAAACAAAATAGACCACTCTTTCATGTGCTCATGATATAAATTGACTTAATGTTAATGTAAAGCATCCTGTGTAGCCCGTGGGTTATGCATGGAATAGACAAACAGGGTAACAGACAGGCCTTCCATGCATTAATAGATAGATGTTGGCAAATGGCAAAGTACATTCTTTATTACCTTTCTCTGCTCAATGCTTCAAGGGTGGGACCAACATGCGTTGATGGCGAGGGCAAGAAAGGTGTTCCAGCTTGTTCTGTTGGGGTACAGAAAGAGAGAGGTGAGGTTTAACTACTATCTTCATGAGCAGCCAATATGAGCAGAGAGGAAAATACTCAATGTTTCTTTTGTATAACTTATTACTATGTGGGCAAATGGCAAAGTACAATGTAATACCTCTCCCAGCATGCAGCCTCCAGGGTTTGGCTGACATGTGCCACAGATGTGCTACCTTGACTTGTAGGGCTACAAGCGGGGTGGGGGTGGGGGGGGGGGGGGGGGTGTTGGGTTAGCAATCATCTTCATGATCCCCCAATATGTATGAGTAGTGAGGAAATTATGGATACAGTATATAATTGGCTTAATATTAAGATATTTGTTGTTTTTGGTCCAAAGCCAACCACTTCGCACTGCTCTCACACATGCCATTAGCAAGACCTGTAGCAAATTGATGGTCAGTCAGATGAGTGGCTCAAGAGTTACACAGGGAGGCTACGCTGGATGCATGAAGTGAAAGCCACTTCTGCCGTAACAATTAACTTCCACTGTGATCAATGGAACTGGTTACACCACAGAAGGCAGTGCAGTGAACATCCTAAAAACAAAATAGACCACTTTTTCATGTGCTTATGACATAAATTGACTTAATGTCAATGTAAAGCATCCTGTGTCGCCCACGGGTTTTGCATGGAATAGACACACAGGGTAACAGACAGGCCTTCCATGCATTAATAGATAGATGTTGGCAAATGGCAAAGTACATTCTTTAATACCTTTCTCTGCTCAATGCTTCAAGGGTGGGACCAACATGTGTTAATGGCGAGGGCAAGAAAGGTGTTCCAGCTTGTTCTGTTGGGGTACAGAGAGAGAGAGAGAGAGAGAGGGTGAGGTTTAACTACCAGCTTCATGAGCAGCCAATATGAGCAGAGAGGAAAATACTCAAAATTTCTTTTGTATAACTTATTGCTATGTGGGCAAATGGTAAAGTACAATCTCTAATACTGTACCTCTCCATGCATGCGGCCTCCAGGGTTTGGCTGACAGGTGCCACAGATGCGCTACGTTGACCTGTAGGGCTGCAGGACGGGGGTGGGGGGGGGGTGGGGTAGTGGGAACACCCAATATGTATGAGTAGTGAGGAAATTATGAATACAGTATATAATACTTCAGTAGGGATCCCTGCAACAGCTGTTGGCACCACCACCTCCAAATAGACAACATATCAACCTGTACAGTAAAAAGATGAACTATGCATATGAATATTGCATATTCAACTTTCTGCGCCGTGAGAGGAGCTAGAGCGAGGCGAAGCGGTTATCAATCGACCCAAAAACTGCTGTACAATCACCACAATGACTTCTTAAGCTACAAATAAAGGTAAATTGAACTAAAAAATGTTAGTATAGTAGCGTAGCATGTTCCCTTTTAAAGATCTCCATAGCTTTTTACAAGGTTATAGTACTGGCAATGTACAGAGATGTAGTCCTTCCTTCAATAGCTAAGTGTATATGGTGAATGTTAACTGTAGGCTCCAAAATAGGTATGGCTGGAATATTAAAAAACATATTCCACTACATATTCTTTTAAGATTCAGAAAACTCACCTCCCCAAAATCACACGTTTTTTCCAGTGTATGACATTGCATACTAAAACAAACAAACAAACAAACAAACAAAAAAAAAAAAAAAAAAAAAAAAAAACATCAGGACCTGTTAGTTGGTCTGCAAACGCAATATCAGTAATCATTTTGTAAAATATTGTAGGCTATCTCACCATCAACATATA